>BRDA01026654.1:0-41022 GCA_036984385.1 Crenuchus spilurus
ATAAAATATTAGATGTTGGCACCTCCACATCATTGTATTCAGTTTTTATTCACAATTTGTTTAGTGTCCCAACTTTTTTGGAATCTGGTTTGTACTTTTACTTGCAATAAAATATACTTTGTAATATAAAATCTTCAAGAAAAACAAACAATAAAAAATGGCATGTGCACAATAAAATGGAGCACAGTCTCCTCCACTTTGGAGCCTGAGATACATTTTAAATTCTGGCATCTCCAACTTCTGTAAATAATAATTACTGTAAACAAAAATTCATTTTTATCAGCAAAATGTAGTAAGCAATATTTATGAAAGTTTCTATTTATTATTTTTTAATTTTCCTATAAAGTACAGCTCACATAAGATGACTTTGTAGTCCCCAAATGAATCAGTTTATGGAGCAGGTTTCCCACATGGGGGCACCCATGTTTAAAATAGATGCCTGTCACATCCAGGCCACTAGGTGTCAGTAGAACAGCTGTTATATAACCTCGACAATCACTGGCAAAAAATGACTTATTGCTTCTTGAAACTGCAGCCATTGCAGATATATTAAATTCATTGTGCATAGGAAAACATTGACAAATAAAATGAGATGCTCTAGATGGTGGCACGTGAGCCATGGCAAACACCAATCATCAGACAAAGTGGTATACACATTGGACAGTGAAGCAGTGGAACTGCATTCTCTGGAGTGATGGAGCTCCATCCAATACCTAGAATATGAGTTGGGGTTGTGTTTTTTGGTTGGTAGTCTAGTTCTAGAAAGGATGGACCATCAAACGGTAACAGTTTCAAATCGTAGGACTGGATAGTTACTCCTGGTTGTACTGGTTGTCCCCTATTGCTCCAGCAGGTGCTGGGTGGCATCACTGTGCTGCTCCCAAAGTAGGGAGCAGAACAATCTCTCTTCCAAATGGATCAGCACTAATCATCCAATGTCATTACCTGACCGCATGGATGCTCTTGTGACTGATTGTAATCAGATCCTCACAGCAGTGTTGTTACATCTAGAGCATCTTTTCAGGGCTGTAGAGGCTGTAACTGCAGCAATGCATACCCTTGATTTCAGAGCAGCATGTGGACATATGGTGTATGTAGTATATGCATAGGTTGGTTTCTACAAACAATTGCCTGCAGTGCTCAACAGTTTGAAGCCTGTGTGATACTCACTTGAATTCTTGAAATCCTAACAGCCAAAATCAGTCATAGGATTTAATATAGGAAGGAATTAATAAAAGATCTGCTTGGCTTTCTTTAAGCACAAACACTATAATAAACCCTCTATGCTCTTTTATGTTCTCTCTGCAGAGATTGCCAAAGGCAGAGCCGGGAACACACAGAGCCAGGAAGAGAGTGCGCCTATATAAAGTTGCCTCCATTTTATTCTGCACATATGCACTGGAAACCCCCCTCTTTGCCTTTTATTTATTTATTAGATTTTTTTTTTCACTTTCCCCACAGCAGCACGACAGAGACGTGATGGTGGAGAGGCAGTGAATTGGGGGAGGAGGGGCAGCAAAGAAGAGGGAGGGAGAGACACAGAGCATCTCCTGCAGGCACTCAAGCCGTAGATGCTGCACCTGATTGGCCGGTAGATGCCAGCGACGTCAGCATCAGCAGGCAGGGGGGAGCAGAGAGGAAACACAGCGAGGCTAGGAGGGAACCCATTCCACTCAATGAATCGTGATCAGCTTTGAGGAAGCTCCACAGCTGCAGCTCGAAAGCCTTCATTTATCTACACAAGAAAATCACTGTCTATTTCTCTCCAGCTTGCAGAAAGGACCAGCTTGCAGAATTATCCCAGCTGATTACTTTCAGCTTCAACCATGAACTACCTGCGCCGCCGTCTTTCTGACAGCACCTTCATCTCCAACCTGCCCAATGGCTACTTATCAGACCTCCAGAAGCCTGATCCATCCCAGCCTCCTCCACCCGAAGGAGGTCAGCAGGCCGTCCAGCCTCCAGTCGTCTCTCCAACCCCAGAAAGGAAACCCCAGCCTGCTGCCCAGCCCTCAGGTACGGGCTTCTTCAGCTCCATCACCAACGTAGTGAAGCAGACAGCAGCCTCGGCCGGGTTGGTGGAGCAGACATCTGTCCCCGTGTCCAAGAAGTTCAAAATCCTCCTGGTGATCGATGAGCTACAGCAGGAATGGTATGTATGTGTTCAGTGATGTTGCCATTTAGATTGCAATTGAGATTGCATGATATGGACAAAGGTACCATTTTCCAAATGCTATCCATAATGCACAATACCGTAATGCAGTTTTAATACGCCTCACAATACATTTAAATTCATTGATGTGGCTTGATTAAAGCACTTCTAGGACCATGTGAATGTCTTGATTCATTAACTCCTTAAATTCCCAAGATTATTGCATCCTAGGGCTTATTACTCCATGAGTTATTCAGATCTCCCAGGTATTTATGGGGTTAAAGCACCCATAGATTGGTCAGTATGCTCACAGCACATCATTTTGTGATTTATTTGAGGACTCAATATTGCAAAGCCTAGTAATTGCAAGAGCAATTGACCAATTATATATTGTGCAGCCTTTCAGTTACAACATCAAACATACAACCAAATGATAGGCTACAGATTGCACTTCATTTTATATTTGAACTTTAGGTTTGTATCAGACACATAGTAAATGGCAAGACCTGTCATTAAAGTGTTGGCAAGTGTAAACGCATGAGCAGAACTATTTTCCTTGCACCTTTCATGCAGACATTGGTCAAAGCCTGCATTGTGCACCATGCTTGATGCATCTTTCATCTCCTCTAATTAATTTTGTGTGCATGTACATACAAGAGTGTCCCATGGACCTAATTATAATTACAGCTGACATTGCTTAATCACATGCAAGATTTATAACTCTCCAGAAACATGGTAATATTATTAGTGGGCTGCAAAAAGGTAAGTGTTGAAAAGAGATATTTACACATGTGTAAGCATGATTACATTCAGTATGCACAAGTGCCATAGTAGACCCAAATCCACTGACCTTTATTGTGTCCTGTGGAAGACACTCAACAAGTTGAATACAGTGAGTAGATTAAAGACTGAAAGGATATTTCATTCAATGTATTTCAATCATGTATCTCTACATCTTATCCTCATATTTAAACTTTTAAACTGATGCTGTTGTGTGCTTTACTCTACGTGGTTTTGTATTAATTCTAGGGTTATATTAAATACTCTGTTACAAATGATTCATTTTGTTCTTGAGGTTGACTTTTTTAATCTCAGACAGCACATGACTCGGAAACTGTAAGGAACATTTATGAAATCTTCTTAAAGCACAGTCATGCTGGATGTCCCATGTACAGTATGTGGAAAGTGTCAGATCTGTAACTACAGGCCTATAAATCACTATGTGTCAGTGAGGTCACTAGCTTGTAATTACATTAGATGGATGCATTAGATACATACAGTGTGTGTGCACATTTCCTCATTGCAATGTACTGATTTCTTGTTTCAGGATTTTATGACAGGATAATATCAACAGTCAAAGGATCAGCTAGACAGAGTTAGATATAGGCTAATGGTGTCAATGTTATGTAATCAGGCACATGCGTACATGTACAAAAACATGGTAGAAAGGGTACATTTAACAGGGATTTTTGCCTTACTTATAACATTATATCAATAATGCATTATAGTGAAGTATTCAAATTATTATTGTTGCTTAATTAGAAGGAACAATGTAATTTCATAGCAATAGATTGTTATGCTGTATTAGTTCAGTAGTAATTTTAATCCATGGCCTATTGTATTTCTAACATTTTAGGGGCTGTTCTGATCTCTGTCCCTGTATTTAGAAAGCCATACATGTAAAATATGGGGTCATTTTTGCCCTTTACCCCTGTTTACGTATAACACACAGTGAATTTCCCATATACTCCTTGCAGTAGGAGTCCCTCGTGTCTCAGGTTGCGATAGCATTTGGATTCCCCAGAGACGTGCTGCTAGAGGGGGCTTTGCATTTCATATGCGTCAGTAATGTAAAAGAGAGTGCTGCATAGTGTTCTTGCATTTACACATCACTAGAGATTTGCCAAGCTGTATGATGCATGTTGAAAGCCCACTGATATTCTTCTGTTACTCTTCATATGAAAGCATCTACATCATCTGTTCCCCATAGAAGCTGTTGTTTTAAATGCTGCAATGCCACTGAGTTGTGTCTTTCAGAGTAGGGTTGTTTATAGATTGAAGGTTTCTATCACAAAAACAGGCCATTGTCTAATAGCATTAAGGTTAGTTTACATAATCCATTTTCACGTAACTTAAGCCATCAACAGAAACATTGCAAACATATTTGGGAACAATTATGTATGAAACATAATCTGTACTTCAATGAAGAGTTGTATATAGCACTAAATACTTTGTACCATTAAATATGTACTATTTATTACCACATCCCCTCAGAGTAAACTATGTACATTCATAGAAAGTTTCTACTGAGACAGATATTCAGTGTCACTGAGTACATTAAATGTGTCCTTGAATACAGTACTTACATTTAAATATAACCTGATGTTGCTCATTTTTTAATGTCCCCTCTAACGTCCCATTAGCACACATTGCAGCATAGAATTCATAGGAAGTCTTTGTAGTGATGATGATTCACTGTTGGGGACCATGCTATGACCGCATATACTGCAATTGTTACCTTAACATCACATTGATTTGCCTTTGGCAAAAAGCCTGGACTGTACCAGACACAAAATATTGTATATACAGTGGTGCTTGAAAGTTTGTGAACCCTTTAGAATTTTCTATAATTCTGCATAAGTCCTAAAAGTAGATAAAGAGAACCCAGTTAAAAAAGTAAGACAAATAATATTTTACTTGGTCAATTATTTATTGAGGAAAAATGATCCAATATGACATATTTGTGAGTGGCAAAAGTATGTGAACCTTTGCTTTCAGTATCTGGTGTGACTACCTTTGCAGCAATAACTGCAACTAAACATTTCTGGTAATTGTTTTTTTAACTATTCTTTGGTAGAATGACTTGAGTGCTTAGGGTCGTTGTCTTGCTGCATGACCCACATTCTCTTGAGATTCAGTTCATGGACAGATGTCCATTTTCCTTTAGGATTCTCTGATATAATTCAGAATTCATTGTTCCATCAATGATGGCAAGCTGTCCTGGCCCAAATGCAGCAAAACAGGCCCAAATCATGATACTACCATCACCACATTTCACAGATGGGATAGGGTTCTTATGCTGGAATGCAGTGTTTTCCTTTCTCCAAACATAAGACTTTTCATTTAAACCAAAAAACTCTATTTTGGTCTCATTTGTCCACAAAACATTATTCCAATAGCCTTCTGGCTTGTCCATGAGATCTTTAGCAAACTGCAGACGAGCAGCAATGTTCTTTTTGGAGAGCAGTGGCGTTCACCTTGCAACCCTGCCATGCAGACCATTGTTGTTCAGTGTTCTCCTGATGGTGGACTCATGAACATTAATATTGGCAAATGTGAGAGAGATCCTTTGTGACCTCGCCGACTATTATACATCTTGCCCTTCGAGTGATCTTTGTTGGTCAACCACTCCTGGGGAGGGTAACAATGGTCTCGAATTTCCTCCACTTGTACACAATCTTTGTGACTGTAGATTGGTGGAGTCCAAACTCTTTAGAGATGGTTTTGTAATTTTTTTCCAGCCTGATGAGCATCAGTACTCTTTTTCTGAGGTCCTCAAAAATCTCCTTTGTTCATGCTATAATACACTTCCACAAACATGTTGTGAAGTACAAACTTTAATAGATCCCTGTTCTTTAAATAAAACAGGATGCCCACTCACACCTGATTGTCATCCCATTGATTGAAAACACCTTTGATTCACATACTTTTGCCACTCACAAATGTCATATTAGATCATTTTCTTCAGTAAATAAAAAATTATATTTTTTGTCGCATTTGTTTAACTGGGTTCTCTTTATCTACTTTTAGGACTTGTGTGGAAAAATTGATTATATTTTAGGTCATATTTATCCAGAAATCTAGAAAACTCTAAAAGGTTAATAAACTTTTAAACACCATTGTAATTGTAAGTGTCTCAATGATCTAATGCATAATTTTCTTTATCTCTGATTTGATTCTCCTTTGCATCATATAGCTTGCTCAACCAACAACAAAAGTTCCTCTGGCTTACAAAGATTTAAACAGGCTCATCTTCAAAATGAAGACAAATGTAATAATGTAACCTAAAAATGTATTATTATTAACTTTATAATACACGTAAAACATCTGAAAATGATTCCGATTTTACTTTATTCATGATGGATATATTCCATACAACATAAAGGTGTTACATTGTCTTGCACTGAATATATATACATAACTAGCTATCTATGTCCGTTAATATTGCTTATGCATTTTGCCAGAGCAGTCAGTAAACTAAAATATGGTCCATTATTCTGCAAATAAATTGCCACAAAAAATAAATAAATAAATAAAAAGTTGATAATAATTTAATTAAAAAAGGTGAACTATCATATTCATTACATGTGAAATCATATCTTAAACCTATTTGGATTGACTGTTAATCAGTATTGCTTATAGCTTATGAAAACCATTTGGGTGGCATGGTGGCTTAGTGGTTAGCACGTTCGCCTCTCAGCGCTGAGGTCTTGGGTTCGATTCCGCATCTAAGCGGAGTTTCCATGTTCTCCCCGTGTCTGCGTGGGTTTCCTCCGGGGTCTCCGGTTTCCTCCCACAGTCCAAAAACATGGAGATCAGGTGAATTGGCTACTCTAAAAATTACCCTGGAGTGTGTATGTCTGTGTATGAATATGTGTATGTATGTTTGCCCAGATATGGTTGGCACTCTGTCCTGGGTGATCCCCCTAGTGCTCGATGCAGTCCTCCAGGTGGACGGTCGCTTCCGGTTGAGAGTACACTGTGCGCAATTGGCTGCCGCTTCTCGCCGGTGTGTGTGATTGAGTGTGTGTAAATGGAGTGTGTTGATTGTAAAGCGTCCTTGGGTTTGAGAAAGGCGCTATATAAGTGTAACAATCAAAACCAGAAATCCAGAATGTCAAATGATTGGATATTTAATTTTGACTTTATGTAAATTACTATTAATACAGTATCAATGTTAAAGCAAAAAATTTAATGAATGTAAAATATCACAATTTATTTACTGGGTTAAATTATGGACTTGGATTATTCACTTTTTCATGATATTCTAATTTTTGGAGATTGTAGTTCTCACAATAATATTTGTCATATTTCATTGGATTAAATGTCTGTATACATTATATAAAAAAAATACTATGGCCCACCAGTTGGAAACCACCACACTATAGATCTATGATAATATGCTAGAATCATGTAAGACTTGATAGTGTAGTTCAGTGTTCTGCATGTAAGTTTACATTTCTCTCTATAGGATTACTTTGTTTTTTGGTAGAAATGAGGGCCACGCTTTATTTATTGTATTAATTATTGCCATTTTATGAACTTTTGTAATAATTTGCTATTGAAATTGTAACATTTTATTGACAAAGGCCAAATATTTATGGACAGACAACTGGTTTGGTGCATCTCTGAAGTGACAAAGCTTGTGTACATCCAATCAACAGTGGTCAGTACTTACCCTCAGTGGCCTCCAAATTCCCCAAATCTCAGTCTGATTGAGAATCTGTGAAATGTGCTGGTACTACAAGTCTGTTGTAGCACCATCTATTACAAAACTTAATGTTGTATCTTGATGCCAGATCCCACAGGACAGTTTTAGAGGTCTTATAGAGTCCATTCCTCAATGGGTCAGAGCTGTTTTGATGGCATGCAGACCATCAGCATATTAGCAAATTTGACTTTAATATGTTTTTATTATTAGCAAATATGTCTTTTTAATGTTATGACTGATTGGTGTTTATAGTACAGTGAACCTGGAGGCACAGTCACTGTCTGAACTATTATTAACAATAAGATATGAGGTGTACAATCCCTTGCTAGCTTGCAGAGAATTATTCCTTGATATGAAAGTGCTGAAAAGGGAAGTTACAATCTTTTTCACCTGACATTTTTAAAATTGGTCATTATCTCTGTTTCCAATTTTGAGTTGACTTGATAACTTTTGGCATGACACTCAGGTTAGGAAGTGACTTCAAAATGATAAGAAGAAATGATTGATGCAAAATGTTTGATCAGTGGAGACCATTTAAGCCACTGGAGAACCCAGCACAATTTCTGATTTTCCTGCTCAAACATGTTAGATGAACTCATACCAGGTTTCGACTGTCTTATAAACCTCCCTCACAAGTACTTAGATTTAATTCATTCCAAATAGGCTGTCATTTTTTCTCCATTAAAGCCAAATAGAGCCAGTAAAGTGTTCTTGATTTTTCAGTCTCTTGTTTTAGGAGCAATAACCTCACATGAAAGGAGTGAAGGATTAGATTTTTAGATGCATAATAAGGAGACGGTGGGAGAATGTGTCTTACTTCACTCTTACAAATAAAGGAGAGTGAAAGGTTTCTTTGGAGCAATGTTGTAAAGAACTGCTTTTAATGGCTGCAACATGAGTGTGAAGAATGTTTTTGAAGTTTAAACCTGGAACCAAAATTTTTGTCATAGTAAGTGTGATTCATTTGGTCATAAAAATTTAAAAGACCAAATATCTACTTCTCTGTAATATTTTACTAAAGTACAGTGATGTTTGCCACCTTTAACCCTTTAACATTCTGCTCAACCATTTGGTAGAGCACATTTAAAACACTATATCTTATTGATTACTGAAGAAGGTGTTGAATTTCACACAATGTGATTGTGCCATCTCTACCAATCGGTAGAGGTATGGTAGGCTAAAAAACTGTTTTTGTAGCAATACCACAAGGAATAAACTGGATCAAATGCTGAAAAACTAATGCACAGTTTTTGTATTTGTAGTTTATTTTCAGATTTTACCATAAAGTGCTTATTGTAGGTTTAAAGTGTACATTTTAATACACTGTAGGTTCTTTAAAAAAACATTGACTGTTTATATTATAGCACCCCACCCCAGCCAATTACACCCTTCTTTCTTGGTGAGGATGTGAAAGCGTTAAGACACATTTTCTGCTTTGAATTTAAGTGGTGTTACTACAATACATAGAATTTAATCCCACTTGTGCACTTTCTTTGTAGCAAATGTACAAAAGGACCAAGGACGTCTGCAGACTGAAATATATATAAATATATACTGTATTTGTCTGTTTATCTACTAGACTGTGAGCATTTGATTGCATTTGGCCATGAGAACATTACTGAGGCCTGGAGCTGCCAAGGACATTAGCACTAGAGAATTTCCACTGCTCCATATTCCAATGCTGGGGTCTTTGTACTTCTCTAGCTGACACGTATCATTGGGAATGGAGATTTTAGGCTCATGTGAAGCTGCTCTAGAGAGTCTAATTCTATTTTTAATGCTTTTTTTTGAGAATATCACTGCCTTAAAGTATAGCCGAATTCATTATAAATGGGTCTGCTTACTTTTGGAAATATGTACTGTATGTCTTATCATTCATACAAATGACAAGATAGCTTTAGGCATTGTACACAATACAGTGCTTTACTTCACGTGTATGTACTTCTTCATGAAATGGTTTCAAAACAATATCAGCACGTAGGCTTTTTGGCCTGAACACAAAAGCCTGTTAATGAACTCACCACAGTGACTCATCAGATTGAATACGACAAAATTTACATTCTGAATGGCAAACTCCTGCAAAGGATAAACAGCTTCATATCAAGACCAAGTAGGCCTGCAGACCTTATGTTTTCATACTCATAGAATAAGCTACCTGCTGTGCTAATAAATAGCATGCATGTGCTGTGTATACATAATATATGCTATATGTGATTGTGATTCAGTATTATTTCTCTAATTATGACCAAAGGGAAAAGTGCAGTATTAAATATCTGTTGAGGTCGAGCTTCTTGCATGGTAATTGGATATGTGTCTGAGTGGCAGGCTATCCTTTAAGTGCTAATCAGTGCAGCTGAGGGACTGCATTGCCCTAAAATTACTGGGAGTGCAATGCCTTTAACACATCATGGGAAGACAGTTGCTCTAATACAAGCCCTCTATCCCTTCATTAAAGAAATACAAAAAGAGCAACAATCATATATCAACAGTCACTTCAGTGACACTATCAAGGTTGCATTCAATAAACATACCTTTTTGGATTTTGTGCCACTCTGTCCTTTTCCATTCTTACCTTTGCAACTCAAAATCCAGTGAGATGTCTGTAGCAATAAAATGTAGAAAGAAATGTCCACATTATTACTGTAATGAGCCTCTTTTAGTTTCTATAAATTGTAATTGTGCTACTATTTCAAATCATTTGTGGCATTATATGATCATTCTTTTACTAATATATGCTATATTGTGAAAGTGTTATGAATAGTAACTTTATTTCTGATTGTTAATGATGATTAATAATCCTTAGTTGTAAATGTAAATGGAATCTAGATAGTCAGATGAGGGCTTATCATTTATGTATAGATTTTTGAAGTTATAAATAATGCATAACTATTCCTTTCTCTGACCATTAACAGCTAGATGCTACAGTGATGTGCTGAATTTACTATACATTAGTTCCACATGAATAATACATGACATCAACACAGCTGCTTATGACATTTAAAGCCTTTAATGACTTAGTTCTGACACATTTTGCTGAAGCATTATAGCAAGTCCAGATCATGGGGAAATCAACTGGTGGAAGGTCCTTTTCTTATCTATCAGTAGTCCAGAGAGTATTAAGAACAATAGAAAGATTTATTCACTGCCAGAATAAATGTATGAATGAAATATTAATGAATAAAATATGGTAGATCATATTTTTAAATTAAATTATGAATACAAAAGAGCTTTTTCACAATATTCAAATGCTTTGGAGATGCACTAGCATATTTAAGTTAGAAACAATCCAAATCATTCCATTAAACAAAGTACTGTACATGCATATTTCTGTTGTCTAAGGTACAAATGGTTCCTTAAGGTCAGTTTGTGTACCTTAAAGCATAATTTTTATGGAGATTCCGATCCATTTTTTGGATCCAAGTACTTGAATAATGATTATACCCTGGAGATGAGAAACGTTTTTCTGATTTGCTGGCAGGTATCTGTTAATTCTGTGTAACAGCTGTAAAGTTAAGTTTAAAAAGCTTAATTGTTCTGTACTATGACTGGTAACCAGCCAAGCTAGCAACTATACTAGGCTAGCCTACTGAAGGGGCCACAAGAAAGTAGTGTCCTACCACAAACAGGTTGGCTTCTTTTGAGATTACTCCTCCTGTTTTCTTTGTGTATATAAACACACAAAAATGCCTAAATGTTTGACAAAAAGAGTAAAAGCGGGTTCATGACCTTCAAGGTATCTTTGACTAGTGGACTTGACCTCTGCCTTGACCTCTGCCAGTAATTTTAGACTAATTACTTAAGTGATTGTTGTCCCTTACATGTTGGCTGATGCCAAGTTCGATCTAATACTTTTATTCTCATAGATAATACAGCTGCACAGTCCTCATTCTTCTAAAATGTATATTTATATAAAAATATATTTATTTAGTAAATATATATTACTACATAAAAAAATTTGAATACCACAAAATATTGTGGTTGTTGTTCATAATTTAATTCAAAAGGATACTCTGTCATATATATTTATATTAATTACATTACATATTTAAGCTTTTTTTGTTTTACTGTTAATCAGTTTGACTTGTAGCTCATGAATATCAGAAATCCACAATTTGAAATTAGAATATTTAATTTAGAATTTGAGTAAATTATTATTCAAGCAGTATCAACATTAAAAATGCTTGAAATGTCACTTTACATGTATTGAATATAAAGTATATGACATTTAAAAAAATTTAATTAAATAAAAAAATTAATTATGAGCATAGATAAACTTTTTCACAATGATCAAATGTTTTGGAGATGCACTAGCATATTCAAATGTATTTATGTTAACTGAAAAACATTTAAAATAAGTAAATTGTTTCCACATAAGATTTTATATCTAACATTTCTCAACTTCTTAAAACAAACCACTTTTAGGACTTGTGCCAAAATGTCTGGCAGATCAATGTTTGCAGTCAGTTTTGTACAAAAATGTCAAATTTGTTTGTTTTGACTGATAAACACATAAAATATGAGGAAAATATCCAACATGAGGCCTTATGTCAAATATTTAGCAAAATCTGCCAAAAAGTTTTTCAACAAATAATCAGATGTGGATTGGGCTTGAAATAGTCAATACCTGATCTGTTGTGTCAGATTGGGCCTGATACTGATACTTTATATCAGAACATGGCTATTAATCTTTTTTAACAGTATTTTTAATAGGATTTAATTAAGGCAAATGTACAAATCTGAAGTCAGCACTAGCTAAGTGTTTAACTAACTTAAATTCTTGTACATTCATGAAAACACAATCTGCTACAATTATGTTGCCTAACTAAAGATACTGGAACATTGAAGGTTTCATCCACAGAATATATATAAAATATATGTCTGACAGTGATGCTCCAGTATCTTTTTAGGTGTTTTAAATATAGATTTAACCAGCATGTGCTTAATATTGTGCCCATTTCACATAATGCTTTAAAAATTTGTAATTTTTTTAAAAAGTTTAAAATTTTGTAACACAATGGAAAAGACTTTTTAATATTATTCATGCTCAAAGTAAGTAAACTGAAAGAAAAACTTGTGTTGATGCACAGAGCCATCATGTGCATGTTTACTAACAGTGCAGATGCCTCTAGCTATTGGCATTTATCACTGTCCTATAAACAGCGTGGGGTATCGAGACTTGCTGTGTCAGACACTTGTACAGATCTGTGGTGGAGTCATGGCTCCAACCTTTATGCTAGAGAACAACATTTCTACAGAACTATAGACCAGCAGGTACAGAACTAAAACTGCAGCTCAATAAAATCACCTTTAAAGCTCTCAGAGACAAAACCCAGAACAAGCTGCAAATCATTCTTTTAGCTTATGTTATGAAAAGACTGGCATTTCTCTTATGGGCCACCAACATCGTAATCATATTCAAGTACAGTCATGATGATTTGTTTCTCTTTTCTGTACTGATCATTTGGAGCGAATGAATAGGCGGAGCGTTCATCCTTGCATACATTTATCTTCTCCCGCTTTGATCTCGCTGTGGTGAGTCACTATCATCCGTCTGCACGGCTCCATAGTGGGAGCTGGGAGGGAGAGCTAATATGAATAATTCACTCTTTACTTCCTGCCAGTCTGCCATCATCTGAAGCAATCTGACAAATGGCACACACTCTGGCGTAAACAAACAGACATGTGCCACCTGTCATCTGGATGAGTTTTGTTGCTCTTATAAAAAGACACAAACTTAAGGTCTTGGCTTAATGTCAAATGCAAAGTTTTCAGGACATCAGTGTATATATGTCGGCAAAAATGGTGTGTGAAGTGGGCATCAGGTGCATGATATTAAGGACACAAATGCTTAGAATTACTGGAAACAGGTGTGCTTCAACTGAAAGTCCAGTTATGTTTCATCTTTCATTTGAATTGTTCAGTTGAAATGCACCTGTTACCTGATATCATACAGAATTTGATTGTCATAGAGAAAATGCACCTGATGCCTGTTTTTTTCCAAGATCTGCAATTCTGTGGTCATATATGCATATGCTTTAACACATATTTCACACTTACTTCTTTTTGTCCAAGGCATCATGGGACATAAGAATGTGATGGATATATATTTTGTATTTTGAGATAGCATTAGTGCTTCTGCCTTTATTTCACTATGTTGATCAAGAACGTGACAGACAGTTGTTTATGAACTAATATATCATATTCTAATGATTAATAGTGTTTAATAGTCTTTATTAAAGTTATTTATTAGTCAACTTTTGCAAATGTGATTGAACACACATCAGCATTTAGCCCATCCATACAGTCAAACACACACAATATTGAACACACTAGGCTGTGAGAACATGTGCCCATAGTGGTGAGCAGCCCTATCCATGGGACCCAGGGAGTAGTTGGGGATTGGGTGCCTTGCTCAAGGGCACTTCAGTCATGACCTGCCTAGGGATTGAACTGGCAACAAGACCAGATCCCTAACCACCAGGCTGCCCTAATATATATATATATATATATATATATCTTCTATTTTAGTGATTAATAATGTTTATTGAGAATGTTTATGGACTAATATTCACATGATGTTATTACATTAAATAAACTTGCTTTTATCATTTGCAACATTAACTTGTATCGTTAAGTTTGTGCTATGCTGACCAATATTATATCTGTGTTCTTTAGGGCCAAAATTTTCAGAGGGAAGAAGCTTCAGGGAGATTATGATATCAGAGTGGAACAGGTGGGTTTTCAGTTGATCATATATAAGCAAACTACACTATGGATACATGCTGTAATTATGACTTGTTTTTGTTCTGTATATATTTCTCTAGGCTGAATTTCATGACCTGAATGTGGTGTCCCATGCTAATGGAACCTGTAATGTGGATATGCAAGTGCTTAGGAATGGAACCAAGGTAGTGAGGTAAGCATTCATATATATATACAATTGCCTGCCAACACCAGCACTTTAACAAAACCCTTGCCATGTAAGTGTTGCCTTTCTGGCACTTATATACTGATCAAAAGCTATCTTGTGGTCAGAACCTGACCAAAGAGTTAAAGTTGCAGAGGGGGGTTTAGGGGGTAAAGGGTGTTGAGTACCAACAAACTGTACTATGTAAATGTAGGCCTGTATAGTGGACCTATAATGTAGTTGGACACAAAATGGCAATTGAGTGGGACCATAAGGTAGATATTTTTAATAGTCTATAAGAGTCTGGTGTTTGTCTGAGCTGGGCTGTCTCTAGTATGTGATGTGTTTGCAGCATCTTGGTGTGGATTAGGCTAGATGCCAGACCAGGCCTGTTGAATCACTCAGGCCATGCATTAGAGTCTGCATCCAGTCCATTAAAGCTTCTTGTCTGCTACTCTGTAATTGTGTTGGACATAATAGCTGGAAGCATCTTAGGCTAAACCAAGCACATAGCTAAAAAAGATCACATTGCAGACTGCAGCTATAACTCGTGAAGCCACAGTTTTTACATTGCTAATACTACAACCAAAGAGAAACCATGAAAATCAAGAAAGTCAAGAACATTGCCATCACAATTCAATGATGTTATGTATGATCGAATGGGATCCTAATATACACCACTGAAGATTTCAGTCCAACAAGTCAGCAGCTGTGTTAGTGCTGTATTGAGACAGGGAAGTTATATTCAGTTTGAATTTTCATGTCTTTGATTTGTAAAACATGAGGAACTGTCAATTTGTCACTGTTATAAGAAAATCAGAATCTGCAAAGAATTTCTCAGAATCAAGAATTTCTGTTGGTTTATTCATCATGAAATGTTCAGTGTGAAGGACAAATTGGCATTTTAAAAGGAGAAAAAATAACTATAGAAAAAATGGAATTGTATGGTTTTCTTATAACAGTAGTCGCGTTTCCATTGCAGTTTTGCACAAAACTTTATCAATATTCTGTTTTGTCGAAAAAACTATTCGACAAAACAAGTTTCGCAATTGCGGTGTTTCCATTAAATGTGAAATACTATTATACAATCACGTGTGCATATGTTTGTTCTCGCGATAAGTCATTACAAACATGACGGCAGTGGATGTAAACACATACTTCAGCTTTATACATACTGCTACCACGGCACTAGCGCTCATCATCAGCCATCAGAGGAGACGCCGACTTATTGAGGCTTTGGAGCGACAAGCCCCTTATACTTGGGAGCATCTACGTATGCGGCGTTTTTGGGAAACTGTAGTTGATGATTTTACAGAAGAGCTGTGGATTCAACATTTTAGAATGACACACTCAACTTTTAATGAACTTTGTGATGCTGTGAGATCTCTAGTGGAGCCAGCTGCACATTGTCCAAGGATTCTCCTCGTTATTCCAAATATGCTGCATCATCTTCATCCTCTTGCTTTCTGTTGTCTTCTTCTTCGTCGTCTTTTTCGCCAATAGAAATGTCTGGTTGTTGATCACGTGACTCCCTTGATGCGAAAAAAGTCAGTTCGAGTGTTTCCATTACACTTTTGCGATATAAACCAATTTCGATATGACTGAAAAACCACCTCATCTTAGCGCAAAAGACTTTTATCAAAAAACGTGTTTTTTCAAAATTGTCATGTTTCCATTAAGCTAATTTTTATTCGCAATTCTAATTTGCGATATTTCATGGTCAATGGAAACGCGACTAGTGACAATCTAAAACCTTTTTCTTCTTGGTACCCGTTTTCTTGTCTGCTAACTAGTACTACAGTTTTTGAGATATGAACACCATTTCAACTCCAGAATGTTTGGTCTAATTGGGAATGCTGTAGTTGTATACAGCTTTTTGATCCAACATACTATTTAAAAAAAAAACCCTCTGAATTTTTTCACTTTAAAATAGAAAAGTACACACCCATCTACTGTGCTTCTGCTCAACCAACAAAAATCATTTCACATACACTATTTCAGGGCAGACTCCTGAGAATTTGTAGTTCTATCTCTTTTGTAAATACGAATTATAAAGTGAACCAAAAATATTTTTTGTGAAAGACTAAGTCAGGTGCTAAATCTCATATCTCCTATATAATTTTTGGGCTTGATTGAAGTTGATTAGTGTTACTGTGTGACATAAAGTAGCCCTGCAGTCTTCCCACCCAGAAATACCCAGTCATTACCACTGAGACTTCACAAGTGGCATCGCTAATTACAGGCAAGGTGTTCCAACACTATGTATCTAATCACAACAAGGCATTTAATGAAACTGTTTTAGAATCCAGTGCTTGTGCAGCTCTAAACTACAGTGTCTGAATGTCTTCACAGGTCATTCAAGCCTGATTTTGTCCTCATCCGACAGCACGCCTTCAGCATGACTGAAAATGCTGATTTCCGCAACCTGATCATCGGTCTACAGTACGCAGGCATTCCCAGCATCAATTCTCTGGAGTCTATCTACAACCTTTGTGACAAACCATGGGCGGTGAGTTGTTCTGGGGAAAAGCATGTGAACAATACAGACCAAGGTGGAAAACTACACAATACTAGAGTTTTCTGTTACATAACTTTAATTGAATGATCTCTTGTAATTAGATTTAGACTGGATTGGATCAGATTTACTGTCCACAAGGGAAATTTTATTCACTACTTATAACATAACAGTCTAACAGCAAAGCAATTTTCTAAGCTCTGGATAAGGGCGCCTGCTAAATGGCTTAAATGTAAATGCAAATGTCTATACAGCTCAATTACAGCACACATTACAAACACAAATGTACAATTACACAAATACATTACACTAAAAGAAAAGCCTGTTGTGTTGTTTGATGGTATGATAAATGTTGTGATGATGTGTATATGTACACTGTGTATATATATATATATATTTATTTATTTATTTTTATTTTTTTTTTCTTAATTGTATAGTAAGTGTTGCATGTATTTTGTATTATATTGTACTTGTATTTTTTTAATTGTCATTTTATTGCCTTTTTACTGCTTTTTTACATCATGGCCAGGGGGATACAGATGAAAACTTGTTTCTGGCTAATTCTGGCTTTTTATATAATATAAATTTATATAATAAAAAAGCACTGACACTTTGAATGTGATGCTGTGGAGCAGATGCACATGATCCTATGCTCAATGCCATATGTGTAACAGTGTTAATGCATTCTCTGTAGTGATGGAGCTCCATCCAATATATTTGGGATCGCTTAAAGTGGATGTTGAGATCCATAACTTATCATCAGACATCAGTACCTGACCTCACTAATGCTCTCAAGGCTGAATGCAATCAATTCTCATAGCAGTGCTCCAACATTGAGTGTAAAGTCTTCTGAGAAGAGTGGAGGCTGTAGCATCTATGATAAACTCTCTATTAATACATTTGAGAAGAAATGCTAGATTAGCAGGTGTCTACAAACATTTTGGACATATTGTGTATCATAACAAATGCACTTTCTACACTAATAGCAGTCTCTTATTAATTCATATATTGCACATACTTGATAAAAGTGTTGAGACACCTGCTCATCCATGGATTGCATGGTGCCAACAGACTCGTGTTTATCTATTGCAGAGAGTCCTATTCTATTCACAGTACTTCACTTCAAGGACTAGACAAGCTGTGTGTGCATCTGTGTCAGCAATGGGTGCAACTTAAAGTAGCTGGATCCATTCATTAGAGGGGTGTCTACAAACAGTGGGACATATTTAGAAAGGCCTGATGATGTAATGTATACTTTTATGCTTATTGAAAGTTATATCCTATTACTTTGCTTCATTTTCTCTCTGAAGTTTGCCCAGCTGATCAGCACACAAAGGAGACTTGGAGCAGAGAAATTTCCACTGATCGAACAAACCTTCTATCCAAACTACAAAGAGATGGTAAAACATTTACACTTGAACTCTTTAAACTCAAGATTCCTGAATTCCTGAAAGGTTCCTGGAGGTTCTTTAAATATGCAGATGTTCATCACTCTCTCATCTCTGTTACAAGAACAGTTCTTTAAAGAACTCTGTATAAAATGTTCTTTGAGCCCAAAAGTGGTTCTTACTTTTTGGTGCATTTTTTGTTGCCTTTATATAACATTATAAAGATGTGTAGCTGTGCCATTGCACTTCTTTTGCAATAAATACCTTTTTTTGCAGTATTGCAGGTCATTACTGCAAATAAACAAAGGTTCAAACAATTAGCAGAAACTATAAATAACTCTTCTCCTTCATGCATTGTTCAGGTAACCATGCCAACGTTCCCCGTTGTGGTGAAAATTGGACATGCTCACTCTGGTGTGGGGAAGGTAAGGACAGTTACTATGAAACAGATACACAAGAATATTAAAGGGACAGTTTAATCAGTAATATATTATCTGGTAATTAGTAAGAATACCTTAAAATGTAAGCAATTTCCTATTTAAATTGACTGAAAATGTAATAGCCCATAATGTAATAAACCTCTGTATAATATACAGCACCACAACCAAAGAGAATACTAAGAGTAATTATCTTAGAATAAAATAATTAAAAAAAGTAAACTGTCATATATTTTTATATGTATTACACATAGTGATATTTCAAGTCTTTTTTGTTTTTACTGTCTATCAGTTTGACATACAGCTCATGAAAATCTGAAATTCAGAATCTCATATTATTATTATTATGCTGTATTGTATTATTATGTTATTGCATTTCAAACAGTATCAACATTAAAACAAAAAAAGTTTTCAAATATGTCACTTTGCTTGTAGTGAATATAACATACAGTATATGACGGTTTACCTATTTAAAGTATGTACACAACTGAACTTTTTCAGCATATTATTTTTTAGATGCACTAGTAACTGTTTTCATTTGTAATGTAATGAATTATTACATTTATTTGAATTATAAGGCAATACAATAAATGAGTATACTGTTTTTGCCATTTTCTCAGGTGAAAGTTGACAATCACACAAAGTTCCAGGACATAGCGAGTGTGGTCGCTCTCACACAGACCTACACAACATCTGAGCCTTTCATCGATTCCAAGTATGACATCAGGATTCAGAAAATCGGCACTGATTACAAAGCTTACATGTAAGTGCCTCTACTGTTACTTGGAGATAGTGAATATATCCTGGTAATAAGAGAGATCTAGATTGTGTAGTGAATATATTCTGGTAAGTTATATTTAGCTTGTTTAGTGAATATTATATTCTGGTGATAAGATAAATTTAGCATGTATAGTGAAAAATCCTGATTATAAGTTATATCGAGCATTTCAATTGCCTCTCTCATTTAGGAGAACCTCCATCTCAGGCAACTGGAAGTCTAATACAGGCACTGCCATGCTGGAACAAGTGGCAATGACAGATAGGTAACAAAAAGACTCATTTTTAAAAGAATCTAAAAAGGTATTAGTTCTCTAATTTTCTTTCTATGTTTCTGTATTACACTTTGTGAATGTGTCTCCTATTAAGATCCCAAAAATAGTTCTAATTAGAGCTCCCTCTCTTCTTCAGTCTATCAACAGCTGAAAGTTTCCTAAAGTTTCTCTCATGACAGAGGACCTGAATTCCTATTTCACTCATTCCTTTTTTTGGTTCATGGGAGATTACCCACTGGATTACAGATTCAAAGCTATCAGTGCAAGGACAGAAATAATTTATCATTGAAGAGGCTGATTCTAAAACTCTGTGTTCATTATTCTTTTTTTATTTGGATTTTCTTACTTAGATTAAAAAAAGGAAGAAGAGTGTATTTAAAATGCTTACACAGACTCTGTTTTGCAGGTACAAGCTTTGGGTAGACACCTGCAGTGAGCTCTTTGGAGGCCTTGATATTTGTGCAGTGAAAGCTATTCACGGCAAAGATGGGAAAGACTACATCACTGATGTAAGTTTATTGCATCCTGTAATAAAATATTAGAAGTATTGTCATAGTCAAAAATGATTCCCATGCTGATAATGGGTTGTGTTGTTGCTTTTCTGTTTTGTTAAAAGGTATTTAGCCATAGCATTAGTTTTAGTATTATAGTAAAATTATTATCTATGATGATATTTTGGATAGTTAACTCCTTGACAGGCTTGTGCTGAAATGTGTTTGTTTTTGACCAGGTGGTGGGTTCCTCAATGCCCCTTGTAGGAGACCACCAGGCGGAGGACAGGCAGCTTATTACTGAAATGGTTATAGCCAAAATGAACCAGACTATGGCACAAAACCCTAAGAGACCAACTACAATTCAGCCAACACAGGTACATGAATCACATATGAAAGATTATATGAATTGCTTTTAAGTCTCACTGGTTAGTGACTCGCACAGTTTGTGGCTTTTGTTGTGCACAAATTTGTTTTAGCCATCCCTATTAGTCTCCTAATTCGTGATCAATGATCAATGCTATCCATCCATTTCTTTCTTTGTAAAAAGAAATTAAGTACTTCTAATGAACTAATTAATTAATTACTAATTAAGTCATTCAAATTAATTAAGTACTTTTCACTTACGCAGATTGAAGTGGACAGAAACCATTGACCACCGATAACCTGAATACAAATTGAAGGGGGACTAGGGTGTTCCCAGACCCCAATTATAGCAAAGGGATCCCCTTAAGTGATTAAGGAGCCCTCCAAGCCCCACCCACTTCACATACTACAGTGGTAACCCTACTTCCGAGTTTAATCCGTGCAGGAGCCGAGCTCGTTAGCTGGAAAGCTCGTTAGCTGGATGCATTTTCCCCATAAGAATACATGTAAAACTGATTAATCCGTGTCAGCTGGCCAATATACAGTATACTTTAATATGCTAAATAATGTGTTTATATGGGTTTTTTAAAACATAAACGTGACGACGACAATGCTCGTGTAGGCTGGCCGCTAATGAGAGGGAGAACGACGGTGCTCGTGTAGGCTGGCTGCTGCATGGTTACACTTATCATATGAAAAGGAAAAGTAAAATGTATCTAACTTTCTTGTTCACTACCTTTTGCTACCTTAGCGTCGCTTTTGAACAGGCACTTTCACTTTGTATTGACTGACCTCTTCTTCTACGGTAGCATCTAGGAGATGCTACGACCGCAGCGCCCCTAGAGGTTTGGCATACTTGAAGAAATGTACGCTACTCGTTAGCTGGAATATTACTCGTTACCTGGAATAAAAATATTCCGAGATCTCGACTCGTTACCTGGAATACTCGTTAGTAGGGATGCTTGTAAGTAGGGTTACCACTGTAATAGAATTCACAGCCTCATAGACTGATCCTGACATTTGAACTTTTGCAATGACCGATAACTACCAATTTGCCCAGTCAACAATGACCAAAATTTTTTATTATGAAGTTCTAAAAAGGTTTTTGTCTTAAATGAAAGACAACTTAGTTTATACTAATGGATCTCTTAGTTTATACTAATGGAGTATTGTGAAACAGTCAGTTGTGTTTAGAATTTAATGTAAAAAAGGTCAAATAGGTCAAATGTCATATGTTTTATATTCATTACATGTAAAGTGACATATTTTAAGCCTTTTTAATTTGAATACTTTTACTTTTGGTTTTTACACTTTTTGAACAGTAATTTACTCAAACAATTAAATATTCTAAAAATTTTAGATTCTGTATTTCTGACTTTCATGATCAGCAGTACAACATCGTACAACAAAGACTTGCAATATCACTGTAATGAATATGAACTATGACAGTTTACCTTTTTGAATGAAATTATGAATAACAATGAACTTTTATACAATATATTTTTTTTATGTGGAACAATATATTCATTTGATTTTATATGAACACTTTTGTGTGGATTCTGAAACTGGACAGCTATAAAGGGGTAAAATTTATGGGTAAAGTGTTTTCTAATACATTGAATGGTGAGGAAATGTCAACACATTGAATATCCTGATTCATCTTACCACTGTGCGAGTTGTGTGTTTCTACTACTGATATTTACTCCACATATGTTTGTGTATTTCTGTCAGGGTGCCACTCAGAAGGAAGCCATGACAGATCTGAAAAAGACCCCACCTCAGAAGCCCCCACCTCAAGGTTGTTTGCAGTACATTCTTGACTGTAATGGCGTTGCAGTAGGCCCAAAACCAGTCCAGGCAAACTGAGGCATGAGAGAGAGGCCAAAATGAGGGCGCTCTCCATGCACTAAGCAGTAAAGACAGACGTTCAGACAGTGATAGTGAGATGAGATGAGGGCAGAGGTGGGGGGCATCTCTCTTCTCTTTTAGAGAATCAGAGAGAAAAGCCTGGACTGTGTTTTTCCCCTATGCAGTGTCAACGTGTACTTTAGCTGTGCGCTTGTGATGGTTGCTTGTGTTTCCCTGTAAAGCGGTTGTTTTCTTCAGGGCTGTTTTACGTGATGTTCCAAGCAGAGTGTGCCTACAACGTTCAGTGTTGCTTTTTCCCCTCATGTACTGTACTCACTTTTTCTCAGTTATCCCTGTTTTGTCTCCATTTTTGTGTGAACTTATCAATGGCGTTCAAACTGTGATTTGGTCAGCAGTTTGACATTGTGTGTTCAGTATATATGTGTGTATGGCCATTGTGGAGATGATATAAATATAAATCTATTGATATACATAATTTTTCTTTCTTTCTTTCTTTCTTTCTTTCTTTCTTTCTTACTTACTTTATTTCTTTCTTTGCATGAGCACTTAAAAGGCAGGTGATTGTGTAGAAAGGTGAGCTGGACATGCGATGCTTATTTTTGGTGACCACTGTTAATATTAATTCAGACACATTAGTAGTGCTTATGGCATTGTGGATGTGTAATAAATAGTAGTAGTTAAAGACATAGTGAGAAACACATGTAGTGTCATAGTCTTTGATTCATGTAGAATTGCAAGAACGTCAGTGGATTATTTTAGCTTCGTAGTGACCTCACACTTTATTTTCCAGTAGATTATGTACAAGAGACTAATCCAAATCTGAACAGTATTGAATTATTGTATGATTTTGGTAGATTTTTGAACTGTGCACTTAGTTGTTTTTGATATTATAGCAATGCATGTTTTGGTAGATGTAGGCTATTTTAGGAAGATTGCTTGATAGCTTTAGATTTATTTTCCCCATAGACATTCCAATATGTCATTATTTTAAGCCAAAGGATTGACTGTTTGCCATTGTATTCCAGTGAGTTATTTGCACCACTTTCATTTATGGCAGCTAGGAGGTTTGGCTGTGATTGCACTTGAGTGGTTACTGAGGGTTAAATTCTGAATCCTAAATGGAAATGAACACGGTGTCTTCAAGATGAATTATGTGACCCGCCTTTAATAAAAGTCTATATAGAATAAATTGTTAGATATGTTCTAAGCCATATTAGCACGAGACAATAGTATGGATGAGACAGCACTGTAGTTTTATTCTCTCGTTTGCCCTGTTAAGGCCCGTCTGTAAGTTTGTCACTGTGATACCGGTTTAAAGGGTGCAAGTTCTCGAACTGCAGAAAAAAACGTCTTTGTGTTACTGCCATTCTGTGAATTGTTTGCCTTATTTACGTCAGTTGATGCTAAGTGCAATATGTATATGTACTTACTATTTTTGCCACAGAGCCACACAGAGAGGTATAATATTCATGATTGTAGTGTAAACATTTGTAACTTCTCCTTGATTAGAAGTTAGACTCTCCCGCATATTGATGTTTTAGTCAAGAGGGTAAGCGTTCCAATGCATGTGGGGTGGACAAATATTTGCTGTAAAATGTATGTTGATGTTGAGAATAATACTGTGTGTGTCTTTTAATGACTTTTTGGATGCCATAAGGCTCGCTTTAGCAGGATATTAACATTTGTGCCATTGGTTTATACTAACACAGTTGTCCCCATATGTAGTACTCTTCTGTCAAAAGAAGCATGACCATTCAATTCCACTGAAATTGTTGTACATTTGTATTCTAAACACAGTTGTTTGATATAATTGTAAATGTACTGTACTTGTGTAAAACACAATATGTCCAAAACGCTGTGCGCTACTATTTTAAGCTATAGATATATCACATAAGATACAAACATGGTTGTAGAAAAGAGTATAATAGAGTATGCGGATCAGGACTGAGTCTGAATGGTTTCTACCTGAACAAATTTAACTCATTGGAATTCAACTGTAGTGCTGCTCTCCCTGATCTTACATTTAGATTTCACAATGCAGTGTAAAAATGCACTAGGATACAGAAGGAGCTTTTGAGTTAGCAAAAATCAATACAAAATCTGAACAATACCAAAACAAATGCTGAAAACATTGTCAGTGCATTTGTGATATCTTCCTTTCTCACAGGCAATAAAGCTTACATCGCAATATACATCTGTTCTGTGTTGGCAAGTCAGTTATTTCAATCCTGCATGCCAAGTCCAATAAAGATGACTCAGGATTACATCAGAAAAGGAACTGATGTGCTTGTTGTTTGTATTGTTGGAAAACAACGCAAACTGTCTAAATTATGCATAAGTTACAGAACGGTACTCGTAGCCTGATTCTGCTAGCAGATCTTGGTCATTTAAGGGGTTAAGACTGTGCTCTAACCCGACTCGAACTGTCTGTACTAGCTGAGATGATGTCACTCTGGATAAGAGCGTCTGCAAAATGCTGGAAATGTAAATGCAAATGCTCATGATATATTGGTAGCCCTCAGAATTGCTATATACACAGTAAATCTGTCAGTGTTAAATCAACACTATTAGAGTTAAATTAACACTGAGAGTGTTAAATTAACACTGAGGGTGTCAAAATGCAACTCTAATAGTGTTGATTTAACACTGGCAGATTTACTGTGTATAAGTTGATAATAAGTTGACTACATTCACTTTTCCAGGAGAAAATAGCATATTTGTGTTTTTTTATAACTCACCCAGCAGTCATTTAATGAAGTTAAATGACACCAACAGCCTTTCCAGCATGGAATGTTTTGGATGCTGGAAGTGGTGTTGGTGGGGACAACGGGAAGTGTTGCAGTTCAGTGATAGGGATGAAATATATAAATACCACCATCTCTTGGATCAGATGTCAAACTTTTTCAGGTCTGATGTTTCTGGCTAAAATTTCCCTGAAATGCTCTAATGTAACCATGCACCAACCAATAAGAGACTTCACTGCTGACCTACTGTCAGCTCACAACCAGAGTAATCCAGCTCTAAAGATAGACACATTTAGTGCATGTCTAAACATCTTTTTTTTCCTTCTGTGGAGAAGAATAGCAACGAGCAGCAGTTTTTGCTTGTGTTTGAAAGTGTTTCCCATGGTCACATGGGAAACATCAATGATCTCTGCCAATGTACGTCAATGCATTTTTTATTGATACTAGAAGGTCCTTGAAAGCACAGCCTGACACTTTACAGCAAACACGTCTTTGTAATAAGGAAACTGATGGTGGGACTTTAGTACTAGTATTGGGGACAATATGGTGTGATTTACATACAAATTAACACAGGCCTCTGTATCAGATTCCTCTTTAAGGAGTGCTGAATTTGAAAGCATGTCACCTTCACGTTGCCCTGCTTTTGTTGCATGAAACGTGATGTTTTGCAGTATTGTAAAAAAGTATTGACTTTTTTCATTGCTCCTTTTGCATTAGTGTTTGCTACAGTTAACACCCCTTATAGCTCTGGCTTTGAATGTCTACTGTGTCCTGCAATAGTAGATTCACTGACATCATCAGTTGGCAAAGTTAGAAGGTTTTGGGCCACCCACTGAAGCACCCCACCATGTGTATTAATGCATGTATTAATACCACAGTGTTTCTCATGCAAAATTTAGGGGGCTGCTTGGAACCCCAAGGATCAATATCTCCAAATGGTCAGCCTTCTTCTGGGGCAACTAGCAATCCCCCAATCAGAGGCCCAACTACTTACACCACAGAGCATCCTCACACTGTAAAAGAAGACAGATGTAGCCCATCGGAGCCACCACCACAAATTCAGCCTGCCAAACCTCTGCCTCCAAAGCGGCGGAATTCAAAAACCCGGAAACAGGCCAGGTCTCCAGATCCCTCTGCTACTACTGCCCAGCCTCTGACTAAACGCCAGAGCCCAGTGGAGTTCCACTCTCCCCCAGAATCAGGCCAACCACAGGTTTTTAATTCCAGCCAAGCTGCTTCTGCCCAACCACAACCTGCATCAGTGAAAGAGGAGCAGGCCCACCCACCACTTAAGTAAGTTGTTTGAGTTGGACTTTCTAAAAACACTAACAGTAAATTATCTGAAATTGTTCTTTGCACTTTAATTAGTGTAAATTCTGTACATGATGTGGAGGAACTCTTGAAAGTTCTTTACAGTTGTAGAATATCATTTACCACAATTTATTTAAATCTCATTCTATAGAATCAAAGTGCATTTCTGATATATTGCTTTAAATGGCTGCATCACAAAACACTTTGTTAAGAACCCATTTACACACCCAAAGAGGCACAGTGAAATAAAAACATTTAAAGGGCCTATTTATTTGAAAAAAAAAAGAAATATTGATGCTTGATATACTATGTGAAATTAAGTTTCAAAACCATTCACTCAACCAATATTTACAACCAAATAAAAACACGCCACTTTTAATGAATCTTGGCTGTGATGTTACAACTAGAGATGTCTGTGAATTTACATAGTCCAATCAGATTTATCCAAGACTTGCCTATAGTTGACTGATCTTCAAATCGTGTTTTTGGCAAGATTTTTTTTACAAATCCCATTTCAAGAAAAGTTGGGAAATTTTCTAAAAATGCAATAAAAACTGAAATCTGTAATTTGTTAATTCAGTTGAACCTTTATTCAAATTATTCAATCGACAAAAAAATGACAAACTTAATTCCATTTGTTAAATATACATTTATAAATTGATGCCTGCAACACACTCAGACAATTGAGACAAATGCATGTTTACTATTGGGTCACGTCACATTTTCTTTTGCTTTTTAATCATTTGAGAATTGAAGTACTAATTGATAAAGTTTTGCAAGTGCTTTTGCACATTTTTGCTCAATCTT
The DNA here is from genome assembly GCA_036984385.1 of Crenuchus spilurus. Classification (NCBI taxonomy): domain Eukaryota; kingdom Metazoa; phylum Chordata; class Actinopteri; order Characiformes; family Crenuchidae; genus Crenuchus; species Crenuchus spilurus. The sequence goes on from BRDA01026654.1 coordinate 27,531, forward strand.
GCTGTATACAAGACTTGAGCTGCTCGACAGTCTGACATAACATTTGTCCGATTCTCCTTTTCATGATGTGCCTGCAGGCATACCAGTTATTCAGTCATTCTGTGTCTATGAAGCCATGTTGTTCTAACTCCTGGAGAATGAAGCCTGACATTATCCGGCTGAAATAGACATGGACATTGTTTTGATAATACCATATGTCTCTCAAAAATACCAACATAAGCCTCTGCATCAATGGTACCTTCACATATATGCAGATCACCAATGCTGTGGGCACTGATGTACCACCATACTATTATAGATGCTGTTTTTTGCACTTTTCATTGGTAACAGTTTGGATGGTCTTTTTCATCTTTGGCACATAGAATCTGACTTCCTTTTTTTGAAGAAAAAAAAGTTGAAACAAGGATTCATTTGACCACAGAACATCTTTTGATTAATCTCAGATAACCTCTTTCTGTTTCTAAAGCACTCTTGATGCCATATTGCTATGTCCATCATGGTAGCATCATAGTTTTTCACACAGTACTGCCTGAGTGCTCCATTGTCACACAATTCAGTAGCAGTTTCCATTCTTACCCTTATAGAGTTTAGCACAAAGTGGTGAATCATGACCCATCCCTACTTGCATAGACTTAGCCTTTGGTAGATTTGGCTCAATATGAAGGGAACTCAAGGGCTTGGGACTAAACAACTATGTAGCCTTAAGACAACCACTCATCAGTGAGACTAACTGGCAAAAACAGCTTCAATTTGCTAGGGAGCATAAAAATTGGACTCTGGAGCAATGGAAGAAAGTCATGTGGTCTGATGAGTCCAGATTTATCCTGTTCCAGAGTGATTGCCGCATCAGGGTAAGAAGAGAGGTGGATGAAATGATGTACCAATCATACCTAGTATCGTACAGTGACCTGGGGATGCTGCAGTTGGTCAGGTCTAGGTTCAGCAATGTTATGTGCCCAAAGAATGAGGTCAGCTGACTACCTGAATATACTGAAAGACCAGGTTATTCCATCAATTGTTTTTTTCTTTGCTGATGGCAGAGGCTTATTGCAAAATGACAATGCCAGGATTCTTCAAGCTCAAATTGTAAAAGAGCATGAGACATTTTCACACATGGATTGGCCACCAGAGTCCAGTCCTGAACCCCACTGAGAATCTATGGGACGTGCTTGAGAAGACTTTGCGCAGTGGTCCAAATCTCCCATCATTAGTACAAGATCTTGGAGAAAAATTTATGCAACTCTGGACAGAAATAAATGTTGTGACATTGCAGAAGCTTGAGGAAACAATGCCAAATTGAATGCAATGCATAATCAAAGCTAAAAGCGGTCCAACTAAATATTAGAGTGGGTGACCTTTTTTGGCCAGGCAGTGTATATGACAAATAGAATTAAGTTTGTCATTGAAAACATTGAAAATCTTTTGTTGTTGCTGCTGCTGCTAAATAAAGTTTCAAGTGATTTAACAAATTATAAATGTCCCAACTTGTCTGAAAGTGGGGTTTGTATTTTAAGCAAATTACAGAATAATGCATATACTTTTGTTTTCATTGGAGAAACCAATCTATTCTGTGTAAGATCAGACATTCAGCACACCCATATAGCTCGAATGGAATAATTTGTGTTCCATAACAACATTTTTCAACAATTTGACTTAGATTGACAGCCGAATCATCACATAGTCAACAAGGTCACCCCTGGTCACAAACATGAACCCGTAGTCATGGTTGTATGTACATCCATATGACTACTCTGCAAGCCTTCTGCAGTTAAACCCCACCTGTATCATTACAATCTGTATCGCTGAAGTGGGAAATTGATTAAATGTGCTGTTCCTGACTGTCAGAAAGCAAATGGATAACAGCAGCTTCAAATGATCCACACATCAGGTAATAGCAGCTGAAGTTCATTTTTTACCATTGCCTGTGATGATTTTTGTTGAAGTTATTTGTTTATTCCAAACATTTCAGCTTAGATTGCTTCTTGAGACAAGCAAAATAAAGGGTAACCAATCATAACACAGAAAATTTACAGGCATCAGGCACAGCGATAGAGCAGCCTGTTGAATTCTAAGGGATAAAGATTGGTTGGAAATCAGTCAAGTGAAAATGAATTATTTGGTAGACCAACCACAAACATTGCAAGAAAAATGTAGAAGGTGTCTTTGCCTTTGATATTGGCATGTTTCTTTCTTTCTTTTCCTCAGTAAATCTCAGTCCCTGTCTAGTGCATTTGGCCTGAGGGACAGGTCCTTCTTCCGCTCGGCTGGTGAGGATGTGGTCAGAGCCGAGGCCATCCGAAGCCTGCGAGAGTCTTTCACAAGTCTCTTCTCTGACTGAGTGGAAAACCCTGGAACAACTCAGCACAGAATTTTCCTTTCATTCCACACAGTTGTGCCTGTTATTCACGTTTCTATACAGTATGTAGGTTAGAGGGATAGTTCATGGAAAAATCTAATTTACAGTTTTCTGTTTACTCCAAATGTAGTTTGCTTGACATGTTTGGCATATACAGTACAGATATTCTAAAATAATATTTAAGTACACAATGCTTCAAGCATTTTCCCATTGCAAATAGACATGCTTATGTGGTTTCTGACACCAATATTTTGTTCATCTAAAAACAAAGTTTGAAGCAAGTTTGCAATTATTCAGACATGTCTGCATTTTTGCATCTTAATTGTTGTCCATTACTGCATTAATTGTTAGTTTAATTAGCGACATACCTCCCAGGCAAAACTAAAGACATAAACTTAAACCTGACTATATAAGAAGTAAAAAGAAAACTCTCAAAATTAGGTTTTCCCCTTAAGCTCTTACTTTAATCATATCTTACTCCTGAATGCCTTTATTTTATTCTTGGTCACGTTAATGTTGCATGTTTAATGCATTTGAGTCCTTTTGAATGTGCCAATTGGGTTAACAACAAAGCCATATTTTGCATGTAATGTAGTTCAACCAATGGAAAACTCACTGCTCAACACAAAGGCAAAGATTTGATTTCTGTCATGTGTCTGGTAAATTGGTTGTAGGTGAAATAGTACTGTCAGGTATCCTTTGACCCCTTCTATTGTGGTTGCTTTTTCTTGGTTTTGTTAAGGTTGTGGTATGAAAAAAGTCAAAATTAAGGTTACATATGGAAAATAAGTTGGAAAATTAGACCATTTTGTATTTGTTGGTTGTGATGTCACAATATCTTCACAGATGTCTGCCTCTTCAGTCTACAGCTGTTTAGCCCTCTCATTTCATGCTAAAGTTATAAGGAGTGTTTCAGTCCCAGTTAATGAGTCCCAATAAATCAATCTTAAAGGCACAGTAACATAATAGTTAACAGTACGTAGTTGACAAAGCATAAAAGGCATGTAATATTTTTTTTACTCAGGATAAACAAAGTTAATGCAGTTTGGCATTAACAAATGGCCATGAATATGTAGGTTAGGTCACGGAGACTCATGTGGAAGCCTGGAAAACCAAGAGCAGGTAAGCAAACATCACATCAGCTGCTGTGCATGCACTCTAATCTATGAGCATTCAGATATTCACGTTTATGAATTTGTGGAAGAATTAAGAGTCAACTCCTGTGTGGAGCTTACTGTGACTTTAGGAAAATATGTCTGCGTAAGGAAAAGTAAGACCTGAGTAAACATAAAATGTGCTTAACTTTAATAAAACATTTTTTTTTTGCTGAACAACAGCAACACAGCCCAGACTTTAAAGGTCTGGCACAACTATTACAGTCCTTAATATCTCAGCACATTCAAAGTTTCAATCTTCAGTTTCCAGTTTTGTCTGGACATTTTCCTACATGACAGCATATTCTTGTGAATATGCAAATACCTAAAATGTAAAATTGGTCATAATAAACTACTCAAAACTGCCATAAAAAACCTCCAAGATATCATGAAATGTGTTTTAATATGTTAAAATATTAAATTTTAGCAGCTTCCTCTGCAAAGTCAGTTTTGTGAATTGCCCCAATAAATGAATGAACACTGCAACCATGTAGTAAATATAATGCTATTATCAAAGTTGCTTCAGTGTTATTGATGTGCAACAGAATGTAACCAGCAAAGTGGATGAACTCTATGAAAATTATGTCAAAGTTGCATTAAATTTATTCAAATACACACATGTTCTTATATGCAATGATTATGTTAAAGAGCTCATTGTAATTAAATGTTATAACAGAGCAGAATTTACAGTTTAGTGTTTAAACTGCTAAGGGAAAAGAAGAGCAAAATGAAGAGAGTAGAAGATAAATGTGTGTGCAGTTGTTCATGCCATTGCCATTGCCAGAGCTAATATGCATTAACGAGATTAGCTGTTCCATGTAAACAAGCAGTTGCTAGAAATTCATTAATCAGTGCACTCAAATTAAATAGTCTGTCATTTGAAAAAGATGCATGGATGTGCTTGAGACTTTAACTTTTGTTTGTGTTTGTTTGTATATGTCCATGCCTATTAATAAATCTTGTAAAATGATCAATAGCCTTCAGTGAGATTCTGCTTGTAAAAAAGTGCATGTTCTCTTGCATAGCACCAATGAAAAAATAACCTACACAGCTACTTATTACTGATACAGACATTTAATTACACATGGCTTGCATAATCTTCATAGAAAACATTGCTAATAGCATGAGATGCTCTGGAGAAGTCACTCATGAACCCAACGTCACTACACTCAATGCCAAGCATCAGTTAAAGGTGTATAAATCCAACAACATTGGGCAACTGTCTTCACTGGAGTGATGAAACGTCATCCAATAAATTTGGGATGAGTTGGAGTTATCCAGAACAAATCAACAAACATTAGTACCTTATATCAATAATGCTTTTATGGTTGAATACAATCAAATTGTGTAAAGCATTTCCAGAGGAATAGAGGCTTTTACTGCAGTAAAGATGTACAAACTCTCTATTAATACCTTTGACGAAGAATAATGTCAGCAAAATTGTGAGTCAGAATGCAGCAGAATCCAAAACAAAACTCAAACACTGGCTGTGAACAAGGAACGAATTTGATGTGAAACCCTTACAATGACTTGAATGATTAAGACTTAACAAAGTTGAATTGCAATGACGGATGAGGACTGTGACACATTGGGAAGGCTTTATAGGAACCATGATTAACATGAAATGAAATGGCAGGGCTGTGAGATCAGACAAGACAGGTGCTGACAATGAGACATGACGTGGCTGGAGGTGTAACCAAGACATGAACAAGAGATGTGTAAAATGTAAACACAAGCACATGGTGATAGAACAGCATAAACAAACGAGTACATGACAAGACAGAGGTGGGGCCAGGGACCCAGCTGCAATGGCAGGAGGGTCACAAAGAAACACAGTTATAAACTTTTGGACAGTAATAGAAAAACAGAAAACATAATAAATCCACCTAAATAACCAGAAGGCACAAATTTACATAGTCATATTAGAATATTCTGACCATCCCTGGTTAAGAATGAACTCACAGATGCTGTGACAGGGTTTGCTGCACAAATAAATAAGTGAGCACAGCAGTCAGTTGTAGCAGAGTGCTAAACAATCAATATGGGAAAAGGACCTGATGTGAATGATGTCCAAAAGGGCACTGGTTGAAGGATGGTAGCATATCAGAAACCACTAACTTTGTGAGATGTTCTACAGCTGCTGTAGTGAAGGTGTTTTGAGAATGGATGTCTTGTACATTGAGTGCCTCCCAACAGCATAACAGTGGTGCCCAACAGGCCATTAATGCCAGAGGGAAACAGTGACTCTGGCAAGTGGTACAGAGCAATTAACACCCCACAGCAGACCAATTGACCTCTATGAGGAACATAGGAGCAACAAGGAAAGTGTGAGGGATCATCATTCAGTGAACACTGTCATGCCTGGGACACATGGTTAAGGCGCCAATGTTAACCAAGGTTCATCATCAACATCACCTCAAGTTTGCCCAGGAATACCATAGTTGGACACTGCAGGATTGGACAAACATTGCCTTTTTAGATGAATCCTGGTTTGTGCTGCATAAAGTGGATGCAGAGTGAGGTATATGCCACCAAACAAGGGGAACCACTTCAAAAGAGACAACTGTTATGGTACTGGTATGATCTTGGGCCATTAATACCACTGCATGAGTCTCTGAATACCAATGTGTACTTAGCAATCCTAGCAGGTCATGTGAATACATGTTGATATTCTCCACTGATGGTAATGGTATCTATCAACAGAATAAAACCCAACCTAATCATGCAAGGGTGGTCCATGGCTGGTTTCAGGAGCATGTCAGTGACTTTGGTTCACCATGCTGACCTACATCCACACAATCTGAGGGTACTCTGCCACAGTTGGAATGGGAATGTGTGCCTCTGGATACCTTCCAGCACCTAATACAGCCTTTGCCACAACACCTCGCTAGTGTCATCTGAGCCAAAGGTGATTGTGCCTATTATTAGGAAGGTGGTCATAAATTTCTTATATGACTGTGTACATACTGATGAGCCTGAAAATTATGACCTCAGATGAAGTGAATACATTACTATCTGGTATCAAAGTGCATTGAAGGTCTGGAATTTATTAGATAAGGTAAGAGAACAGTCAGTTCTCATGGTTCAAATGTTGGATGTGGAAGAAGTGGGCAGACATGAGTAAGTTTAAGTAACCAAATTTTTTTGATCCACCACTAAGTCAGAACATCTCTGAAAGGGCAAGACTTGTGGGGCACTCTCAGTCAGCAGTGGTGAAATCTGATTGAGCATCTGTTGGATATGCTGGAACTTCTGCTAACATATTGATGTCAGATACCACAGGACACTTTCAGACGTCTTGAAGAGTCTGTGCCTTATCAGCATAGAGTCTGTTTTGTCAACAGAGGTATTACCAGCAGCCAATTAATATAGACAGTGAGAAGGCATCACCAATCAAAATCTTAGGTACAGTTTATAGTAACAGTAGTAGAATGTTCGAATCTTTCTGAGCCTTTCTAATCAGGTTTCTGTACAATGCATAGCACAAAGACTTTCCTTCTTAATAATGACCTCCTCCTTTCCAATGATTCTGGTGCTCTCAGTATTGTACTTCTTTTAGATTTAAGTGCTGCATTTGACACTGTAAATCATGACGTACTTATTTCCTGCCTGTCAGCTATTGACATAAATGACCTTGCTTTTTTTGGTTCAGATCCTACTTAACTAATAGACTTCAGTTTATTGCTCTTGGTAAACACAGATCTGCTATCAGTACTGTTACACAAGGTGTCCCCCAGAGATCAATCCTTGGTCCTCTTCTTTTTACTATCTAAGTGCTTGGACTATCATGGACTTCAGTTTCATTGTTATGCTGTTGATACTCTTAATTGCTGATAATCTATGTCGCACCAAAACTAAGGCTATTCTGCCACCCCTGCCTTAACATCCTACATTCAAGATCTCAGACAATGGATGAGGTGTACCTTCTTAAAAATAAACACTGATAAATCTGAGATTTTACTCATTGGTCATAATGGTAATGTTGCAAATTTAAATGATTTTAAGGTTAACTGGATGATGTCACTGTAAAAACTTCAGCGTATTTTGTGATTTAGGGGTACTTTTTGATTCTATCCTCTCTTTTGAGTCTCATCTCAGGCCTCTGGTTAAAACAATGTTTTTTCATGTGCGCAATATTGCTCATCATTTCTCCTTGCTCTTCATGAAAGACACTACTACATGCATTCATATGATCCCGCATAGAGGACTGTAATTCCCCTTTTATTGACATTCCGAAAAAAAAAATTAACTCTCTTCAGTATGTCTAGAACTCTGCCGCCAGATTAAACTCTCACTCCAAAAATAATCAGTTAACATCACCCCAATTCTTTTAGTTACACTGGCTTCCTGTTCCATTACACATTCAGTTTAAACTCCTGTTATTAACATACAAATCTCTCCATGATTTAGCTCCAGCCTACTTAGCTAGTCTTCTGCACCCTTACTGCCCTTCCCAAACACTTAGTTTCTCTAATTCTGGTCATTTGATTGTCCCTAAGTTTAAAGAGGTCACTGTGGGGGTCAGATTCTTCAGTGTCATGGCCCCAAACTTTAGAACACCTTACCACAATCCTTTAGAGACTGCCCAACACTATCCTACTTCACGACTCAGCTTAACTATAACTATCTATACACAGCAAATCTGCCAGTGTTAAATAAACACTATTACAGTTAAGTTAACACTGAGGGTGTCAAAATGTAACACTCTCAGTGTTAATTTAACACTAAGAGTGTTGATTTAACACTGGCAGATTTACTGTGTACTCTCTTCAGTTTCATTGTTATGCTCTTTAATGCCCCCCAAGTAAAGCATCATTGGGTTTGAGAAAGGCAAAATATAAATTAATTATTATTATTATTATTATTATTATTATTACAGTCCAACTGGCTTTCATCTGAAATGCATTCTAACTAGGTTGTCAGAAATGAGAAGTTTGAAGGTTGAATCTTGTATTTCTTTACATAACTGAATTGTCATTGTATGTGTTAGATGTCAACTGAGCTTTATGAGTACTAATTCAGTCCAATTTAAATGTATGTGCAACCACATCCAGAACACCTCATAAATTGAGCCCAGGTTAATGTTTAAAAAAGCAGACCTTTGAGATCATCCGATGGGTTTAACTCAACACACATTGTGAATCATTGACTTCTTAACCTTGTTGTGGTTCTTCGTAAAGCAGAACTTTTTCTTATGGTCAGTTGTTCTTCTCCTTTAATGATGTCTTCAGCCAGTGGACTTGCAGACGGAACATGGAATATGAGTTTTGGACTCAGTCAGCTTGGACTGGATGAAGCTAACACATGTGAGGTTGATGGAACATCCATGCCAACACGAGACGTCTCAGCGATGTCTAGTCAGGACAACAGAGACAGACCTGGACCTAGTAAATATGCAACACAAACACACAGTCATCATCTCCAGACAAAAGGAGAAAGTATGTATGCTCAAAATGATCTTCATTTCTAAACATATTTTCACAATAGGCCTGAGGAACTGAGGGGCTCATGTTTATTATAGCTTAAAAAGGACAGGCTGGTGTTCTTTGAAAGAATACTCTTGATTTTCAATTATGCAGTACAATGGGCTTTGCTTATTTCACCAACAGTAGGATTTCAGTAACCTTAAAAGTTAAGGTACCACAAACATAATTCATGAAATCCATAAAAATAAATAAATAAAAAAATTATATATATATATGGGAGAGAGAGAGAGAGAGAGAGAGAGAGAGAGAGAGAGAGAGAGATGACTCCCACAGTGCCAAAACTGCTACCGAATCATTTGACAGTTCACAATTTTGTATTAATTATATTTAAAAAATTACAATCAGAATATTCTAATATTTTGATGTATGACTGTAATCACTGGGCATGAATGTGTTAATAAAACACAGGTGTTCTAAAAAAAAACCCTTAGCTATAATCACAGTAATGCTCAGCCTCACATGTGAGATTGCATTACTGTAGATCTCATGTCTGCTCATTGTGAATGTGCATGGTGCCTCTTTGATTGTTGCTTTCAAATTTGAAGCAGTGAGCAAATTTTAAAACCCTCTATAGATCTTTGTAACCTGCATCATTATTACAATCTCAGCCTGCGTTCATTGTTTCAGTCACTGCTCTGAGATCTAAGCTCTCTAAGGCCTCATAGGTCAATCAATGAAATCACTATATGACACTTAAGTTGCTGAAATGCATGTTTTGATACCCAGCCCTATCCTCAAGCACTGTTGGCAGGTCTACACCCTACACAATAAAAGTGATTTATCCTTCATGCCAAAGCATGTTATGCCAGTATGTGAAAAACGTATTTATCTGAGGCTGGGAAGCTGCCAGCTTCTGCGATTGAAAGCTTGCCTGGAGTTCAAGACATAGAAATGTATTTTGGGTAATTGCAAAATTACAACATGCATTCATAAAAGTGATCAACAGAAGTGGATGATAAAAGTGACATTGGAGCATCTGTTCAGGGGTTTATATTCATTTCAACACATAATAGTTATTCCCCACACATTTATATTTTTATGTAAAATATACATGTTCATTTTTTAAAACCTCCCACAGAGAACTTAAATGGGCTACAGTAAATAAAAAGGGTATTAAAGCGTAATTTTATTTATTTGTGGATTTTTAAATGTTTTCTGTGTTGTACTTTCTTGTACAATAATGTCATGTTCCTGACATCATTGAATTGCTCTGAAAAAGTGTATGTAACTTCTCAGTATATACAGTACCAGTCAAATGTTTGGACATTCAGTGGTGTTTCATTACTTAAAGATGTTCTGCATTATATTTTAACACTAAAGTCATCCAAACTATGTAGAAATACATATGGAATTATTTAGTAAACAAAACAGTGTTAAACAAACCAGAATATGTTTATATTTTACATTCTTCAAAGCAGGCACCTCTTGTTTAAATGGCAGCTTTCTAGGTATTTTCTCAGTCAGCTTTATGAGGTAGTCACCTGGAATGACTAAGTTAACTGCTGTGTCTTGCCATCTTAATGTGTTTGAGACATCAGTTGGGGGCTTTGCGGGCCAGTCTCTTTGCAGGACATATAACATCTTGGGCATCACGGGGGCCAACAAACGAAGGGCCATCAAGGAGGCCACTGAGGCAGCAGAGGTTGCCTCAAGATGGCTGTGGATAAGGAGAGGAGACCCGTGGGTGGGGTAGTGCTACCTGGACACAAGCTGGGGCCTGATCAACCCCGGCTGGGTCGCCTGGGTGAGTGTATGATGTTCGAAAGACCCGAAACACTCTGTACCCCAGGTAACATCACTGACGATGTGTCCAGGTTGCATCTGTTGATGTATGTTGCAAGTTGTGTGTCTACTTTGAAGAATCTAAAATCTAAAACATATTTTGGTTTGTTTAACACTTAAGTTTACTACATGATTCCTTATGCATTCATTCACAGTCTGGAATACTTCAGCATTCATTTACAATGTTGGAAAAAAATATTTTTTTATAAAGGCTTATACTTATAGACATCACCTGTCATTGGTTCATTTGCCAGTTCTGATTAAAGATCACCAAAGAAGCCTTTATGACACAATATGACCTATATGACCCTTATACATGTTTCCATAGTCTTATGTTACCTTATGTTGGTGTTGGGTAGCCTTATGAACACTACAGGAAACTCTTACTGTTTTCCCTCTTGTTTAGATTCCAGAAAAGTGGGTGTGAAGTCCTCACCAATGCATCCAGACAGCAGTTTTTCATTTGCAAAACTTCACAAAGACATGTCCAGTGCTTTGCAGAACATAGAGTGTAAAGTATGTAAGGATAAAGCCTCTGGGTACCACTATGGAGTGCATGTGTGTGAAGGATGTAAGGTAAGTCAAATGCCCATTGCTTACCATAGCTAGCATAAAGAAATATGATATACAATCTTGTGCAAAAGTTTAGTAGTCCAGTTACGTTTTGTTGATTTTCAATGTGAAGATAAGTGAACACTTTGCTAAATATGACATTTTTCTTCTCAATTTGCTCTATTTCAATTAATTTGCTGAATCTAACACACTGGGGGAAACCCAACATACAATTCTGAATGTTCCATAGCTTTTGCACAGGCTACATTTTATGTTTAACTTTCCTAAAGTGTTAAATTCAGCAAAGAGTACGTGTGCATTAAAATGTACTAAAATGCTTTCTTTGTAGAACAATAAAATCATAATAAAATGTGTAATTTAACCAGGATTTAGCTGACTGTAAACTGAAAACTGCATCTGCTTGTGACATTTTGTTTTAATCATTTTCCATATTTTAAACTATGTAAAGCAATAACTACTCTTCACTTGGTGTGTGTGTGTGTGTGTGTGTGTATGTGTGTGTGTGCATGTGTGTATTATAACCGGTTTTCTCTCAGGGCTTCTTTCGGAGAACTGTTCAGTTAAAACTTACATACAAATACTGTGGCTTAAACTGCCGAATCCACAAGAAGAGCCGGAACAAATGTCAGTTCTGCCGCTTCAAGAAGTGTGTTTTATCAGGGATGTCTCATACTGGTAAGCGTCAATAAACAGAATTTTGCTCTGAATATGCCTTCAGTGAACATGCTGTACAGTTTAGTAAAGAACCTTCACGTTCTTCATCAATCTGATAAACGCTTTCACCCTTTTGGGTTCTTTGAGTGTTCATGGTTCTACAAGAACCTTTTTTTTTACTAACCAACTTTTGAAGAACCATATCCATATGTGGAGTGCTCTCTCCATGTTGGGAAGGTGTCCTTGCCTCAAGTGGAGGAGTTTAAGTATCTTGAGGTCTTCTTCACAAATGAGGGTAAGAGGCAGCAGGAGATCGACAGACAGTGATGCAGACTCTATACCAGTCTGTTTTGGTGAAGAGAGAGCTGAGCCAGAAGCCAAAACTCTGCTTATTGGTCAGTCTACTTTCCCACCCTCACCTATGGTCATGAGCTTTGGGCAGTGACCGAAAGAATGAAATCATGGATGCAAGCGGCTGAAATAAGCTTTTTTCGTAGGGTGTCCGGGTTCTCCCTTAGAGTTAGGATGAGGAGTTCAGACATCCAGGAAAGAATTGCTGGTAGAGCCGCTGCTCCTCCAAGTTGAGAGAAGTCAGTTGAGGTAGTTCGGGCACCTGGTTAGGATGCCTCCTGGAAACCTCCCTGGTGAGGTGTTCCAGGCATGCCTAGCTAGGAGGAGATCCAAGACCCAGCTCTGGGAACACCTTGGAATCCTCACATATGAGCTAGAAAAGGTGGCTAGGGAGAGGGACGTCTGGTCTACTTTGCTTAGGTTGCTACCCACCACAACACATATACAGTTAAGCAGATGATGATGATAGATGGATGGATAGATGGAAGAACCATATCTTTTATGTATACTTTTTCCCTGTATATTGTGTGTATAATACTTTACTTACAAAACTAGAGAGACACCAACTGCTGGAAACAAATTACTTGTGTGTATCAACATACTTGTCAATTTTTATTCTAATTCTAGGATTCAAGGATTCAAGGAGACTTTATTGTCATTCGCATCACATGTAGTACATGAGGTGGAACAAAATTACATTCCCAAGGTCCCAGTTTTACCCAGTGTAGTAGCTTGATATAAATATAAAAAGTCTTTATGAGTATATGCAGATATACAGACATGATATAGACTATACAATGTAAATACAGACTGTACACTATGCAGAGAAGTATATTATATCAGCAGTAACTTAGACTGTACAATGTCCAGAGTATTGAGCACGGCATGGGGAGATTAGCAGCAATTTATATGAATGAATGAATGTCATGTCATGTCATGTCATGTCATGTCATGTCATGTCACACGCCGTCATCGCTTTGCGATGATAGGCTGCACAGATGAGTCACTTCTCTCCAATGCCACCTGTCTTTGGTTGCTTGCAGCAGGTTAGCACCTGATAATCCAGTCCATGTCTTGATGTTATCCATCCAGGTTATTCTTGGTCTTCCACGTCTTCGGACTCCTTCCACAAGTCC
>BRDA01026657.1:2763-5263 GCA_036984385.1 Crenuchus spilurus
GGAGAGAGAGAGAGAGAGAGAGAGAGAGAGGAGCGAGCGAGCTTGAGAGAGAGAGAGAGAGAGGAGCTTGAGAGAGAGAGAGAGAGGAGCGAGCGAGCTTGAGAGAGAGAGAGACAGAGGGAGCGATCGAGCGAGAGAGAGAGAGAGTGGGGAGCGAACTTGGGAGAGAGAGAGAGAAGAGCGAGCAAGCTTGAGAGAGAGAGAGAGACAGAAAGAGAGGGGAGCGAGCAAACTTGGGAGAGAGAGAGAGAGAGAAGCGAGCGAGTTTGAGAGAGAGAGAGAGAGAGAGAGACAGAGGGAGCGATTGAGCAAGTTTGAGAGAGAGAAAGAGAGAGTAGAGAGAGCGATCGAGCGAGCTTAGAGAGAGCGAGAAAGAGAGAGGGGAGCAAGTGAGCTTGAGAGAGAGAGACAGAGAGGGAGGGAGCGACCGAGCTTGAGAATGACAGAGAGGCAGGGATCGAGCGAGAGTGAGAGAGAGAGGGAGGGAGAGAGAGAGGGGAGAGAGCGATCTTGGGAGAGAGAGAGATAGAGAGCTTGAGAGAGAGAGAGAGAGAGAGCTTGAGAGAGAGAGAAAGGGCGAGCTTGAGAGAGAGAGAGAGCGAGCTTGAGAGGGGAGCGAGCGAGTTTCAGAGAAAGAGAGAGAGAGAGAGAGAGAGGGGAGCGAGCTTGGGAGAGAGAGAGAGAGAGAGACAGAAACAGAGAGAGAGGGGAGCGAGCGAGCTTGGGAGAGAGAGAGAGAGAGAGAGAGAGAGAGGGGAGCGAGCGAGTTTGAGAGAGAGGGCTTGAGAGTAGAGAGAGCGATCAAGCGAGCTTAGAGAGAGAGAGACAGAGAGGGAGCGAGCGACCGAGCGTGAGAATGACAGAGAGGCAGCGATCGAGCGAGAGGGAGGGAGAGAGGGAGGGAGAGAGAGGGGGGAGAGAGCGATCTGGGGAGAGAGAGAGATAGAGAGCTTGAGAGAGAGAGAGAGAGAGCTTGAGAGAGAGAGCTTGAGAGAGAGAGCTTGAGAGAGAGAGCGAGCTTGAGAGGGGAGCGAGCTTGAGAGGGGAGCGAGCGAGTTTCAGAGAAAGAGAGAGAGGGGAGAGCGAGTTTGACACACAGAGAGAGAGAGAAGCGAGCGAGTTTGAGAGAGAGAGAGAGAGAGAGAGAGACAGAGGGAGCGATCGAGCGAGTTTGAGAGAGAGAGAGAGAGAGAGAGACAGAGGGAGCGATCGAGCGAGTTTGAGAGAGAGAGAGAGAGAGAGAGTAGAGAAAGCGATCGAGTGAGCTTAGAGAAAGAGTCACATTCCAGTGACACCCCCAGAGTCTCCAGCAGGTGCCCCACAGTAAGCAGTCCCACGTCCTCCATCTTCTTGGCCAACGGTTGGGACAATCTCTCCATGAAAGCTAATTGTGCCCCATAGACCACTGGCTCTTGTAGAAACCAGTAGAGAGAGTCTCCAGTGTCCTGTTTCTCTATCTTAAACAGCCTCAATGCTTGGACAATACTCACATAAAATGAGGACACATTTGTGACAAGAAAGAGCAAGACAGCTCATTAGACTGCAACAAAAACACACTTTCCTCCATTCCAAAACCCCCCACCCTACGTAAAATCAAACCTGCTAAACGTCTCCACAGGGTATTAAATGGACCATACAAAAATCTTTGTAAAAACTGTAACCTAAAAGTTGCCCTCCTGCTTTCGAGATGAACAAGACCCTGTCCTCCTTCATCTTTAGATAAAAACAACACACTCTGCTGGACCCAATGAAGATTGTCCCACATAAAATTCACTAAGATGACTTGTATGCTAGATAAAAGGCCCACAGGGGGTTCCATAGTGAGGATGCTATAAGGTTATTTACAATCAATGATCTACCTTTAAAAGACATTTTTGGTAGAAGCCACCTCCATGTGTCCAGCCTATTTTGAACTTTTGGTATGATCCCCTCCCAATTCTTTTTAACCACATTTGGACTTCCAACAAAAACCCCTAAATATTTAAAACCTTCTCTAATCCATCCCAATCTTTCTGGCAGTATTGGCTCATCATTGCCCCAATCTCCTATCAGAAGTGCTGTACTCTTAGCCCAATTAACCTTTGCAGAAGAGATTTTTTTTTAAATCAGCTATAATACCAGTTAAAATATTAACATCTCTTCTCCCGGAAATACCTATAACTACATCGTCTGCATATGCTGAGAGATAAAATCTTGGAATGTCAGGTTCTATTAAAACACCTAAAAGTTCTCGCCTTAGTTGGTGTAGCATGGGTTCTAGGGCCAAGGAGTACAGCATGCCTGATAGGGAACAGCCTTGTCTAATGCCCCTACCAACTTTAAAGGGAGCACACAAACCACCATTGACCTTCAGTACACTTTGAATGTTTCTATAGAGCACTTGCACCATAGAAGTAAAATGTGAGGAAAAGCCGAATGCGTTAAAAGTGTCCCATAAATATTCATGCTCTACGCGATCAAATGCTTTCTCTTGATCTAGAGAGACCAGCCCAAACCGCAG
>BRDA01026657.1:7763-30570 GCA_036984385.1 Crenuchus spilurus
TTTTAAAAAATCATTTTTTTTTGCGGGTGTGGGTGTGCCTTCTCAGCCACCGTAGTGCTAGGCAAAACAAGGAAGCAGCGTGGGCTATGTGTAGTGTCCTATTACGGTGTTTGTTGTTGCGCCGCTAAAGTATGGATGATGAAGAAAAAGAATTTCAACCGCCTCCGTGGTCTTTGAAAGCAACCATTTGGAAACACTTTGGATTTTACCATCAACCTGCCCCGGGTAAGAAAGGGCTTGACATGATTCATGCGATTTGCAGAGATTGCAATGGTAAAGTAAATCTGTTGGGCAAGACATTCACTGAGGTCAGAGTTGCACCCAAATCAGCCAACACCAGGGCTGAGGAGGAGATGAACAAGTATCTGGCTGTACCTGCAGTCTCAGAAGACCCCCTTCACTGGTGGAAGTCCAATGAGAGAGATTTCCCTCTACTAGCCAGATTAGCTAAATGCCATCTATGTATCCCTGGTACGGTACAAGTGTGGCAGCAGAGAGTATTCTCCACTGCTGGAGATGTAGTGACAGCTCAGAGGAGCCGTCTTGTCTTCAGAGCATGTAGATCAGTTTATTTTCCTGTAGAAGAACCTACATATTTGATTACTGCCAATTTAGTTGTGTCAATCATTTTTTGTGATTTGCTGTTAAGAAAAAAAGAGAACAGTATTTGTATAATTTTATTTAGCATGCTTTCAGAAATCTAAAGGCAATGCCTATTTCTTTATAGAGGCTGCTATAAACCTTTTGTTTTGTAGTTTTTACACAAAGAGGGGTTACAATATTTTTTTGTTTTATTCATCTGTGAAGTGGAAGTTCTGACAACTAACCTAAGCCTACCCATTTTATTAATGTAACAGCACTTTTATTTTTGGAAGCACTTTCATATATTTGTATTTTTTGTGATTTGTTAAGGAAAAAAGTGTCATTTTATTTCTGGAAGTGGCATGTTCTCAGAAATAGGCAGCTAGCCTAAGCCTAGTTCTTGTACAAAGCAATTTGTTGTTTTTACAGAAAGAGCAGTATTTTTGTATAATTTAAGTTTTGAGTAGTGGCAAGTTCTGGCAGCTAGCCTAAGCCTACAAATTTAATTTATTTTACTACAGTTTTATTACTTTAATTTAGTGTTCTG
This sequence comes from Crenuchus spilurus, assembly GCA_036984385.1. Taxonomy (NCBI): domain Eukaryota; kingdom Metazoa; phylum Chordata; class Actinopteri; order Characiformes; family Crenuchidae; genus Crenuchus; species Crenuchus spilurus. The sequence continues at coordinate 8,893 of BRDA01026657.1, forward strand.
ATAACTGAGAAGTTCAAGTAGCTTGAGTGTCAGCCTCAAAGATATTGTGTTGTGTTTGTACAAGTTTAAAAAATGCGTGCAAGCATAAATCAGACATGTTGTCTTGGATTTACCTTTGTGTGTTTACATTATTGGAATAGGTTGATAAAACCTTTACAATTATAAAATCTTTATAAATGTACTTTGCTTTCATGCAGGCAGACTAGAGTAGATTCAGATAATTGTTTTGAATCGAGAATCATTTTTGAATCGGAAAATAATAATTTTTTAATCGAATCGGGAAAAAATCGAATCGTGACTCCAAGAATCGATTCTGAATCGAATTGTGGGATTTCCAAAGATTTGCAGCCCTACTGTTTAACCAACATGTTCTTTGTTTTCCAATAAAATCTTTTAACATCTCATGAACAGTGTTGGGGCAGATTTTCTTCATTAATCAACACCCTCTAACATTAAAAGATCATATACCACAGTATGTTTTTCTTTGAGTTTGATGGTGAGCTTTCTGGCTTCTCCTCATTGACCAAAAGCACTCGGCCCTAATGACATCTGTCCTTGAGTCCTTATTTGAAACTGAGATGGACAAATGACCATTTTAACACGCAGACACATAACGTTAGCAGAAACACTATGCTAGCTTTGACTAGTAAATAAACATATTAGCTAAAATGGCTAACATTATACGACTGGATCTTACCTTCATAATTGTTGATGTAACTTCAAAAGTGTAGTTTGAAGCCCTCCTCCTTTATTGTTGCTGATGTATAGCACGATGTCTGAATGATACAGGTAACGTCGTTGACCGTAATCCTGGGAGAAACTTGTGTTGAATCATTGCAAATGCCATAGCTGCACTGTTTGACACTAGCACCGGAAGTGGAGGAGCTGGCTGACTTGGAACACAGAAGAGAGTGTGCATATAGCCTATTGGAAATGATCTTCAAAATATTGATAACAGATTATTAAAATTAGTGTGTGATTTGATTCTGACTAACTCACAGCAGCTCAATGTTATTTGAAAAAGTGCAATAAATTGATATTAATCTACAGTATTTAGTTGTCTGTTATTTAAGGGCATAAGAGCAGTTTTTGACATGGAAGCGGACACATTTGCTAATATGAATCAAAGTCCACCCCATCCCAGAGCATCATCTTGTTTGTCATCCATTATTGTTCTCATGTTAAGGAGAGCAGTTGTAGCAGTTATTACAGGAAATAAGTTCAGTTCAGTTGGTCTGAGTGAATGCACAAACAGTCATTTCCCTTGAAGCAACCTGTCAAGTTTTGTCTTTAAATGATAACTTCTATATATACACACACATGGCTCAGCGTCAAAGTCACAGTATCAAAGAAGTCAAAGATGTTCACAGTTTCGTTCCCAAACTGTTTCTTAAGAGTCTTTCTGAGCTAGGTGAAGAATCTTTTCAGATATAGAGGAGACCAGGTTGTAACACTTTTTGCTTCAACACCTGTAACTCACTGAATTTTTGAGCTAGAGTTCTCAAACGTTTATACAAAGTATATACATTTGTTTACTACAAATGCTGCCAATTCAAACCTCTGCAAGATTATCACAGACTTCGTGAGTTGATGGCAAATACATGGTGGTCCTTTGTTACAACCTACCCCACTACCGGGGTAGGTTGTAACACATGCTGGGGTAAGTTGTAACATAAATTAGTGCCAGTTGATATGCCAACTTTCTGACCTAAAGAAAGTGGAATAGAAAACCTGAGTACATAGACACAAAATATTTTTCAGTTCAAATTTGTCCGACACCTACACTAGTATTCAATTCTTCTCTGGTCTCCAGTGATTAACCTGTCATATGCTTACCTCACGTGGAGTGAGTCCAAAATACAGGTCTGTTCCCTGAGTCAAATAGTCAACCAACACTTCCTCCTGCACCTCAGATAAAACTTTGCTGTTGCTCCATTAACCTACACTGTGAAGTTCACTAGATCCCTGGGCTCTCAGCTTATGCGTTTTGCAGTACCTGCTCAGTGTTACATGGCAGATCCCATGTGCCTTCCCAACTGACCTGACTGACTTGCCCTTCTTTGTGACCTCATCAGATGCTTTTTTAAAAACATTTGCAGGCACACCTCTGTCAGTCTTTCTTTTCAACTGCCTAGGTATTCTGTAAAATTATTAAAATCAAGAAAACTTTCTTAGTTGTATATAAGGGAATGGTTGCAACACTTTTTCAAGATGTGTTACATCCCACCCCTGTCAGCTATTGTATAGCTAGCTGTATTAGCATAGGTTCTAGTGATTTCTTTATACAAACCAGATTCCAAAAAAATTGGGACACTAAACTAATTGTGAATAAAAACTGAATGCAATGACGTGGAGATGGCAAATGTCAATGTTTTATTTGTAATAAAACATAGATGACAGATCAAAAGTTTAATCTGAGGAAATGTAACATTTTAAAGGAGAAATATGTTGATTCAAAATTTCACAGTGTCAACAAATCCCAAAAATAACCAATAACCAATTCCACCATTGTTGCGCAGAAAGATAGCGCAGCAATACCAGAATGGTGTTACCCAGTGTAAAATAGCAAAGACTTTTAAGTTATCATCATCAACCATGCATAACATCATCAAAAGATTCAGAGAATCTGGAACAATCGCTGTGCGTAAGAGTCAAGGCCGTAAAACTCTACTGGATGCTCGTGATCTCTGGGCCCTTAAACGTCACTGCACCTCAAACAGGAATGCCACTGTCAAGGAAATAACAGAATGGGCTCAGGAATACTTCCAGAAAGCATTGTCAGTGAACACAATCCACCGTGCCATCCGCCGTTGCCAGCTGAAACTCTACAGTGCAAAGAAGAAGCCATTTCTAAGCAAGCTCCACAAGCTCAGATGTTTTATAATGGAGTGTGGCAAAATGGAAGACTGTTCTGTGGTCAGATGAGTCATGATTTGAAGTTCTTTATGGAACACTGGGACGCCATGTCATCCAGACCAGAGAGGACAAGGATAACCCAAGTTGTTATCAATGCTCCATTCAGAAGCCTGCATCACTGATGGTACGGGGTTGCATGAGTGCTTGTAGCATGGGCAGCCTGCATGTCTGGAAAGGCACCACTAATGCAGAGAACTATGTTCAGGTTCTAGAACAACATATGCTCCCATCTAGACATCACCTCTTTCAGGGAAGACCCTGCATCTTTCAAGAAGATAATGCCAGACCACATTCTGCAGCAATCACAACATCATGGCTACGTAGGAAAAGGATCCGGGTACTGAAATGGCCAGCCTGCAGGCCAGATCTTTCACCTATAGAGAACATTTGGCGCATCATAAAGAGGAAGGTGTGACAAAGAAGGCCCAAGATGATTGAACAGTTAGAGGCCTGTATTAGACATGAATGGGAGGGCATTCCTATTTCTAAACTTGAGAAACTGGTCTTCTCTGTCCCCAGACGTCTGTTGAGTGTTGTAAGAAGAAGGGGGGATGCCACACAGTGGTAAAAATGGCCTTGTCCCAACTTTTTGGGGATTTTTTTGACGCCATGAAATTTTGAAACATTTTTTTCCCTTAAAATGATATTCTTTCAGTTTAAACTTTTGATCTGTGATTTGTGTTCTATTCTGAATAAAATATTAGATGTTGGCACCTCCACATCATTGCATTCAGTATTTATTCACAATTTGTTTAGTGTCCCAACTTTTTTGGAATCTGGTTTGTACTTTCAAAGAAAGGACAATTAAAATGGCATTGGTTTTGTGCCATCTGGTCTGTTTCTGTGTCTAGAAACTCCTGAATTCTGCCAATTGTCAGCATATTCTACATCTTTGTATTTTGCCTGTTCATTTGCTCTGAGTTCAATACACTTCAGCCCATCCTCTGAAGGTTTCCTCAGCTTTTTATCTTACAACTGTTTACAACTTCCTCAGGCTTCAAGTTAATTAGGCAGATAATGTAATAGGCTGCTCTGCAGAAAACACATTTAAATATATTCACTACTATTAATAGGTTAGGATAGTTTACAAAAGTATAGTAACTTAGCATAAATCAGATGTTTAGATAGGTTTAGCTGAGGTTTAGCTGATAGTGAAATGGATAATGAAACAGGTAGTGAAACCTTTTTCTGATAACATTTGGTGGTAGATGCCTGAAATAAATGCTTTTGGTTGTAGACCAATGGACTAACTTTTATCTTTTGTTTGAAATTCAACAGCATGCAAGTTTTGTTCAGATGTTGACACCTGCAGTGACCATCTTTACTAGCTCTGTTGCCTAATGGCAGATCACAGCTGTAAGGATGATGCTTACATGAAAGTGTGATTATGTTGCACAATTGCTTGTAATTACAGGGGGAGATTCAAAAGTTCAAGGAAGCACTTTGGGGGAAAAAATCTGATTTTAAAACACCACTTTAAAGAATAAAGTAATAAAATAAACAGAACATATTTTTCTCAGTTAACAATGTGGCTGGAACACATGTCAAGGGGTCAAATATTAATACTGGATAGGTTGTCTGCTTGTACTCGGAGAAAGCACCCAAAATTGCAATATTAGATTTGGCTGAGGAAGGAAATACACGCAGGTTTACCCATGAGGATAACAATGGAAACTCCACCAAAATGGGAACTATAACACAAGACCTCAGCACTGAGAAGTGATTAGATTAAACATTTTGCCAATATGATTTGTGTGAGTGTGCTAAATAGCCACTCTTTAATATTACCATAAAACAAAATAAAAACTATGACAAAATAGCAGCAGCAGCAGAAGAAGCAGCAGCAGAAGAAGAAGAAGCAGAAGAAGCAGCAGAAGAAGCAGAAGCAGCAGCAGAAGAAGCAGAAGCAGAAGAAGAAGCAGAAGCAGAAGCAGCAGCAGCAGAAGAAGCAGAAGCAGAAGCAGCAGAAGCAGAAGCAGCAGAAAAGGAAGAAGGAAGAAGAAGCAGAAGCAGCAGCAGAAGAAGAAGGAAGAAGAAGAAACAAGAAGAAGAAGGAAGAAGAAGAAGCAAGAAGAAGAAGGAAGAAGAAGAAAGAAGCAGAAGAAGCAGAAGAAACAGCAGAAGAAGAAGCAGAAGCAGCAGTAGAAGAAGAATAAGCAAAAGCACCAGCAGCAGAAGAAGAAGCAGAAGCAGCAGCAGCAGAAGAAGAAGCAGCAGCAGCAGAAAAAGAAGAAGCAGAAGCAGCAGCAGCAGAAGAAGAAGAAGCAGAAGCAGCAGCAACAGAAGAAGAAGAAGCAGAAGCAGCAGCAACAGAAGAAGAAGAAGAAGAAGAAGGAAGAAGAAGGAAGAAGAAGGAAGAAGAAGCAGGTGAAGAAGAAGAAGAAGCAGGAGAAGAAGAAGAAGAAGAAGAAGAAGAAGAAGAAGCAGGAGAAGCAGGAGAAGAAGAAGCAGAAGAAGAAGAAGCAGAAGAAGCAGGAGAAGAAGAAGCAGGAGAAGAAGAAGAAGAAGAAGAAGAAGAAGCAGAAGAAGCAGGAGAAGAAGAAGAAAAAAAAGAAGAAGAAGAAGAAGAAGAAGCAGGAGAAGCAGAAGAAGAAGAAGCAGAAGAAGAAGAAGCAGAAGAAGAAGAAGGAGAAGAAGAAGAAGCAGGAGAAGAAGAAGGAAAAAGAAGAAGACGGAAGAAGAAGAAGAAGAAGGACGAAGAAGGAAGAAGAAGAAGAAGGAAGAAGAAGAAGAAAGAAGAAGAAGAAGCAGGAGAAGAAGAAGAAGCAGGAGAAGAAGAAGAAGAAGCAGGAGAAGAAGAAGAAGAAGAAGCAGGAGAAGAAGAAGAAGGAGAAGAAGAAGAAGAAGAAGAAGAAGAAGAAGAAGAAGAAGAAGAAGAAGAAGAAGAAGAAGACGAAGAAGAAGCAGCAGCAGAAGCAGAAGAAGCAGCAGAAGCAGAAGCAGAAGCAGAAGAAGATGATTAAACATTGTGTTCATGGGTCAGGGCTTAATGGCTTGGAGCTTGTCAACGATGCTATGTGGATACCAGTTAAACAGATTTGTGATTCCAGTAAATTGGTTGTTACTTAACTTACTTAGTGTTAGTACATAATGTTATCATTAAAAATGGGAGTTTAACGGATTTACCAGTCCTGCAGAACAATGAAATTTTCATAATTAAACATGTAGTTTTATTATTGATGGTATTTCTGGAGAAGTTCAGAGCACTGTGGAGCATTAGTCTGCACCATATCAGTTCTCTCTCTTTTTTTTCTCTCTCTCTCTCACACACACAGATACGCACTTTCTCTCACACACTCTCTCTAACATACTCACTCTCATACACTCACACTCTCTCACTCACTTTCTCTCTCACGCACACTCACACACTCACACTCACTCTTTCTCTCACACAACATTCCATTCAAGGTTGCTTTATTAGCATGACAAATATCAACACTTGTATTGCCAAAGCTTTGATACAATAAGAATTAATGATTAACAATAAATTGATAATAAGAAAATAAAATATCATTTTTAAAGAACAAAGGATCATGAGTTATAAAAGAACATTTGTAAGATTTTAATGTGATTAATGAATTAACAGTAATTATTAGTTATAAATTGTAAGTGACTATAAATGTATTAACAGTACAATAAAAACAATAATTATTACTGCATTTCCTGAAGGAAAAGCAGGATGTTGTGCAGCTAAAATGGCTCACATGCACTGAAAAAAAGATTCTTTGACTCAACAAGATGTACTAAAAAGAATCAATAAATACTACTTAAAACATTTATGCTTTTTGGAGTTACTGTATTTTATTGAGTATGCTACTCAGGAATGCAATTATTCTCTGAACTCACATAAATACCTTGTGTGCACAAATATTTTCCAGTCAAATTCAAGTTCATTCAAATCGAGGCTGTCTTAAGTGATACGTCATCGCCTCCGCCATGTCTGAATGTGCATGTCTGTATATTGAACGCGCCAATAGTCTAATGATGCTAATCCCGGCTCTTTTTAGGGAGCCGGTTCTTTTGGCTCTTCTCATTAAGAAGAGCCGGCTCTTTCGGCTCCCAAGTGGCTCCTTAGATTTGATTGTTTAAATCAATTTATTATTTTATTTCTTTTTTATTTATTTATTTATTATTATTATTATTATTATTATTATTATTATTGTACATTGATTTTTTATTATATTAATAAATTGTGTGTAAAATGAATTATGAGTGTAAAAACATACATTGTATCAAATATGTATTATTTATATGGCTTTATTTATACAAAAAGTAAATTATGAAATACAAAAATAAAGGCCCATCTCAAGTAAACAAACAGGTCCAATCTCTAAATGTGTATATTATTTGTAAATTTGCAACTACACACCTTGCAATATATACATTCTGCCTTTGAACTGTCTATCACCTTAAAATACGTCCAAACTATGCTTCGTTTCCTGTCACTCAGTTTCCTCACCTGTCCAGCGTGTAGTCTGTCTAAAGTTCTCTTGCGGGAGACTCTCTCTCCTGTTCTGTGCTCACTGTGCGTCACTATGTGTGTCTGTAACCACACCCCTCCCCGCTCCGCTCCGCTGAGGGGCTCTGCTCAGTGTAGAGTAAACACACAGACGCTGCCACAAATCTTGACCAATCACGTGCGGCAAAAAAAAAAAATTTAAAAAGAAAGAATCGGCTCACTCAGGAGCCGGCTCCCGTCGTTTACTTCAAAGAGCCGGCTCTTAGAGCCTGGTCGTTCGCGACCGAACCATCACTACGCGCCAAATCTAGACCTCCATGCCACGAGGATTTTCGCCGTAGTTCCACCCTTCGCAATACGTCTGCTAAGTGCTGTAAATATAAATATGTAAATTGAGCTTGATTTGTTGCATTAGACTGACTTAAATGTATTAGATTCATACAACATAATATTGAGTTGGTGTAACAAAAGATTTTTAATTGAACTAAATTTAATTGGTGCAAAACGTTGCCTTAATTTCTTTGAATTAGACTGACTTAATATTTAAAGGTGAATATTTAAATTGAGCTTGATTTCTATGAGTTAGACTGACTTAATATTAAGTTGTATTTACCTAATACAATTGAGTTGGTGTAACAAAAGATTTTTAGTTGAACTTGCTTAAAAATTTAAGTTGAATTTACTTTAAAAAATTGGTGCAAAACGTTGCCTTGATTTTTTAAAGTAAATCCAACACATGATTTTTTTGTCAGTGTGATAAGGTATCCCCTATGGTTTTTAATTGATGCTGTGGTATCTGTGATGGTTTATAAGTGGTTGCTATGGTTGCTACAGTGTTGCTATGGTGTCCCTGGTGGTTGCTAAGGTGTTGCTATGATATCCATGGTGGTTGCTAAGGTGTTGCTATGGTATCTAGGGTGGTTGCTAAGGTTTTGCTATGGTATTCATAGTGGTTGCTAAGGTGTTGCTATGGTATCTGGGGTGGTTGCTAAAATTTTGCTATGGTATTCATAGTGTTTGCTAAGGTGTTGCTAAGGTGTTACTACCTGTCAAGTCTCCCGTTTTGGCAGGGAAACTACCGTATTTTACCCCTCTTTCACGGTGTCATCCCGTATTAGTATTTTCCCGTAAATTTCCCGTATTATACTTAAAAAAAATTCCCGTGCCTCTCCAACCTGAAATGTCACTAACCGAACTGCCACCCAGGTATGGCGTTATATTTGTGCCACAATTCTGAGCGCGCGTGCGCGATGTTTTGAGGGAGCAAGAAGAGTTTTGCATGCACATGAACTCAATAGTGTATGCAAATCTCTCTCCTGCGCGCTCAACATTTCTCTCCCGCGGGCTCAACACTGCCCTCGCGCGCTCAACGTTTCTCTCCTGCGCGCTCAACACTGCCCTCGAGCGCGCTCAATATTTCTGATCGGCACGCTCGCTTCGATTTGTACCGCGCATGAGTACGAGCACGTCAGTTTTATTGAATTCATTGAATGAGAGTCGTTTTAAGTGAAGGATGAAAACTTTTGCACTTTATTGATTTATTAAATGTATGTATAATTGTTTGTTAAAAAGAAGTCATTTACATTTTCCACACTGCAGGATTACTTAGACGATGGGGAGCGCATGTGCGTTAGCAACAGCAGGGTTGCCAGATCCGCAAAAATCTCCATCCCAATGTCTGACATAAAGCGCCCTATACAACCTCACACCAGCCTAAAATCTAGAGCGTCCAATCACAGATATTATTATTAGAATTATTATTTTTATTATTATTAGTAGTAAATATAATGTAAGAAGCCGAAAGTCAGGAATGTCCACAGCATTTCAGTGTCAACAAAGGTAGGCCTTTTAGATTCTGATCATCTAATTGTAAGTGGTTCACAGGTGGTTATTTTAGATTTCTTGTAAATCTTTCTGAAAATGTAAGGGATACTGAACCTCAGTTGGGCTGGTGGGGCGGCTCAAAACACGTGGCGGAAAATTTCCCTTATTTTTAAATCCAAAACTTGACAGGTATTTGTTACTATGGTATCTGGGGTGGTTGCTAAGGTGTTGCTATGGTATCCCTGGTGAGATGACTGCTAAGGTGTTGCTATGGTATCCCTGGTGGTTGCTAAGGTGTTGCTTTGGTATCCATGGTGGTTCCTAAGTGGTTGCTATGGTATATAAGGTGGTTGCTAAGTAGTTGCTATAGCATCTGAGGTGGTTGCTAATGTGTTGCTATGGTATCCAAGGTGGTTGCTAAGGTGTTGCTATGGTATCTGAGGTGGTTGTTATGGTGTTGCTAAGTGGCTGCTAAGGTGTTGCTCTATTATCTGTGGTGGTTGATAGGTGGTTGCTAGGGTATCCATAATGGTTGCTATGGTGTTGCTAAATGATGGTTAGGTGGTTGCTAAGGTGTTGCTATGGTATCCATGGTGGTTGCTAAGGGGTTGCTATGATATTTGAGGTGGTTGCTTATATGTTGCTATGATATCTGAGGTGAATGCTAAGGTGTTGCTATGGTATCTGAGGTGGTTGTTGAGGTGTTGTCATGGTATTCATGGTGGTTGCTAAGGTGTTGCTGTGGTATCCTTGATGGTTGCTGAGGGGTTGCTATGGTATCTGGCATGGTTGTGGTTGCTAAGGTGTTGCTAAGGTGTGTCAAGTGTTTTCTCAGTGCTTAGAGTGGCTTGCAAAAGTATTCATACCCCTTGAACTTTTTTAAACATGTCACAAAATGTGCGTACATGTCCAAGTAAGCTAAATTACACACTCCGAAATCAGAAACAAAACCTCTCTCTCATATTGTTTTACATGTTTTTTTTTTTTTTTTAATTGGCCAGTAATCAAGTCTTTGCTTAGATTCTGTTAGTTACATGATTTCCATTGTGCATAAACTTGCTGGTTTATTAAAAAACACATTACAGTTTTATCATTATGGCACATGTATAACGCAAATCATAGACCTCATTGCTGACGGTCCAACCTACAATATTTGATATGTGCCTGTTAAATGGAAATTGTAACTTACGCAATAGTAGATGTATCCAAAATGTTGACTGGTAGTCTGTGCTTTAGTCATTGCAAAAACAATAACAACAACAACTAATAATAATAACAATAACAATAATAATAATATTAAATTGTAATAATTATAAATTACACTTAGAGTACCTATAGTACTTACAGTAGTGGTGTATGAATAGATTAATTATTAATATATTTAGCTGAACTTCTTTTTAAACCTTTCCTTTAAATGTTAAAAATTCTGAGAATTAAACATTGAGGCTTCATAAAACATAATAAAACACAAATGAAACATTTTTTTTTACTTTATTCATTGATGATTTTATTGAGACATAGTTCTGTCAGCTAAGAACTGCGCCCGTGGAATATTTCATCCCATTTTGCAGTTAACGGTACCTCTCAGCCAAACACCAGGCCAGATTCTGGAGGAACTTATCTACAGCCACATGAACCTCAGGGGTGAATTCAGCGGGGAACAGCATAGCCACGACCACAATGATGTTGTGTGCCAGGATCTGTGATTAAAACAAATTTCATAATACAAAAACATCACTTAATTTACCAATCAAAAAAGAGTTTTAGTTTAGAAAATAGCGCGTTGTTAAAATTGGAAAATTAATCTGTGTAACTGCTTACATTCGGAATATTCTTGTATTTTATATGAAGCCTACCTTGAAGTTAGCAGGGTCCACTCGCAGTTTGGTAGCATGCAGTTCACTGAGTTGAGACATCTGGGAAGGAAGGTCATCAATTCTGGAAATGGCGTCGCCGACGGCACTCATGACGGTCTTTCCATGCTTCTTCACTTGTGGAGATCCAGGGCTCAGATCAGCCCAGTGAGAGAAATAAGTTTTGGTTTGAGGGTATACGATGAGCATTCTGATGGACAAAATACAAATTAGGTCTAAATTGAAAAACTGAACCTACAGATATATATATATATATATGACTGCAGAAAGTGAAGTCAAAGGTTTCACAATGAAAAAAATATAAAAACTAAATTCTGAAAAGACGAATCACTCCAGATCATCGTCCTAAAAGATTCATTGATCTGTCAATTTATCAAATTTACTTGAGAAGTTTCTGATTACTTCGTCAAAGCCAAATGCATTCAATGAAATTACCTTCCGAAGGCTTCAGCTCCGATTTCATCAGCCTTGGAAGAAATTTTGGCCCAAACGGCCCTCACCACAGCCATGTCATCCACAGTGAGACTCATCTCTACGTCTTCTTCTTCCCAACTCAAGTTGTGTTCAGAAAAATCTCCTGATGAACTTGAAAATTGTGACCAGCTTTATATTAGACCTTAAACGGACCCACCCAGGCATCCCATCCAAACCACGCCTCTGACGCACGTCATAGGGTATCTCCACCCAGCTTAATCAAAACTGTGCCAGCTTCTTCTCTGGTATAATTTAGATAACGAAATGTAATTTGTCCCAATCACGTATTAAAAGCTAGGTTAAATCTGCATTGCTGATTTGTTTTAAATGTTACTCAGTCATAGTTTAATACTTTTCTAAATCCCGTTTGATTTTACTTAGAGTAAGTTTTATCATTAAAATATGTATGAGCATCTTCCTATGTATTGCAATTTGTCATTTAAATATAAGATAAAATAACTGGACACAAAGTATAGAAGTATTACTAAAAGTTTATAGCTCTGTATACATAAACAATGCATTGAATAATCATTATAAAAATATAACCATGTTCACATTTTCTGAAAAATACTTTTGCTTATTAAAGTTAAGTTTTATACACAGTAAATATGCCAGTGTTAAATCAACACTATTCGAGTTAATTTAACACTGAGAATGTTAGATTTTGATACCCTCGGTGTTAATTTAACTCTAATAGTGTTGATTTAACACTGGCATATTTACTGTGTACCTATATACACCATATGCATTTTTGGTTACAGTCACCAAAACTATAATAATGAAAACATTTTAAATAATATTTTTATATATCTGATTTGTTCTGAAATAGCATGTCTATAACTTGATGAACATCACGTTTTAGTAAATTTCTCCCTGAAATCATTAACTTCTAAAATACACAAAAATCTTTAATCTGTTATTCTACCTTATCTTACAGTTTCTAAATGTGTTGTCACTATTCTTTTATTGTTTCCTATTCATATCATTCTTTTGTTCTTCCAGTAAAAAACTTTATAGTTTATTTTCTGTGTTTGCAAGGGTATATGTTTCATAGTCACAGCATTTTATTTATTTATTTTTTTTTGCAACACATGAAGCTTAGAAGTCTCACCATTTTTAATTTGAAATTGATAAGACATTTGCCAATAAAAATTGGCCTGAAGCCTTCTAAAGATGCACAGTCATGTATGTTTTTTACATGCAGATAGAAAGCAGCCAATTAAAATGGACTGTCCCTGGAGGGCGGAGACTTTGAACATGAATAAATTGTGCACGGTTCCTGTACTGCTCAAGTGAATAATACTACACATCTTCAAGCAAGTAATTGAAGAGACGCTTAAACGTCACAATGGTAGAGTGGACAGATGCCGAGCGAAGCGCCATCAATGGCCTCTGGGGAAAGATAAATGTCGCTGAAATCGGACCTCAGGCCTTCTCCAGGTATTTATCTGTCTGTCTATCTGTCTTCTTTCGTGGACATGTATTTAAACGTCATTCATTTAGACCAAGCGATTTTTCATTTCAGGCTTCTGATTGTGGCTCCTTGGACCCAGAGGCACTTCGCTGCCTTTGGTAATCTGTCCAGCCCGGCTGCCATCATAGCCAATCCCAAAGTGGCTGCTCATGGTAAAACCGTCATGGGTGGTTTGGAGAGAGCAATCAAGAACATGGACAACATCAAAGCTGCCTATGCTAGCTTGAGTGTGATGCACTCTGAGAAAATTCACGTGGATCCAGATAACTTCAGAGTACGTATTCATGAACTGCATTTAACTCATCACTTAATTTGTCATAATAGCATATTACCGCTTGTTAGCTAATTGTTTGTTTTCTGCAGGTTCTTGGTGACTGCATCACCGTATGTGTAGCCATGAAATTCGGACCATCCGTCTTCACCGCTGATGTGCAGGAGGCGTGGCAAAAGTTTTTGGCTGTCGTCGCGTCAGCTCTGGCCAGACAGTATCACTAAATTAATTTTCAATGAAAGAGAGGACAACGTAAAACCAATGCGTGTACAAAGAAGTTGTCATAAAAGATGTATCTGAAAAACAAATAAAACCCATTTTAAACGCAAATTAGTAGATTTATTATTTACCTCAGCTTTAAGTTTTCTGCTGATGTGATGTGTGCTAAAAGTACCATACAGTAAAACGCAACTTTATAAATTATGAAAAAATAAACTGTTACCACATAAGGTCACTGTTATATTTCTTCATCAGAGGTACATACACTGTAAAAAAAAGTTTCACCAACTAAAAAAATCTTAGTGACCCGTTGAACCTATTTTTTTTTAAGTTGGTCTAATTTAAGTTCTGCAAGCTGCATATTTCAAGTTCTGCTGACAATCCTAGAATTTACCTCCAATTAAAGACAATAAGTTGAGTCAATCACATTTATAACATTTGATTGACTCAACTTATTTTCTTTAATTGGACGTAAATACTAGGATTGTCAGCAGAACTTGAAATATGAGACTTTTTTACAGTGTAGGGGTTTCATTCTCACTGAAACGATAGGTCCTCTGCTGACTGATGTGTTGAGGAGCTGAGAGCTAATATTACAATCAATGTAATATAACAAAGTCTATCAATTCAGCACTATAGTTTCATTTTCCGACATGTCATCATTCAGGTGATGCTTATTTTCATTGCTATATTAAGATAGGATGTTGATGAAAACTAAATGTATATAATGCACATTTTCTTTACAAATGGTACACTTTTTTGTCCAATCCATCGTTGCGTACACACACGCCAAGCCATCGGGCTACAAACATAAAAAATGTTATCAAATGAAAGTTAATGATTGTCGATTGTCCATATAAGTGTAAAAGAACCAAAATGTATTTCACAGTTAATGAGAAAATGAAGTTAGAACTTGAAAAAAGTAACCTCCTCCCTAAGAAAACCACTTTTCAAATTGCATATTAGCTTGAAAACAATATAGTGTCTTTACATCTCTGCAACAGTTATTCCAAGTTATATGCTTGTAGTGTTAGACATTACAATGCAGCACAAGTTTTAGTACTTTAATGTTCGGGCAGAATAGTGTTTAAGGTGAATGCCTTTAGTGCTATTTGACTTTTTATTTATATTGTGAAATGACATTAATATGTAATATGTAATAACTTCACAGTTATAATATATTCAATTGACTCATTGTTTCATTACTATTCTTCAAACACAAACTTTTTTAACAGTTACATGAATTAGCTTCCGAACTGCCACACACTGATCCAGAGGTAACAAGAAAACTTGGTTGTATTAAGAAATCACCAAGGCGCAGAACGACGTGGTGACGTGGAAAATCACCTCCTTAAGGACCAGGTGTTTTGCCTGATGTGAGGAAAGCCCTATAGAGTCACACAGAAAGCTGCGTTCACATAATATCCCTGGTAAAGTGTTCAGAGAATGTGCAGATCAGCTGGCAGACGTCCTCACAGACGTCTTACACATCTCTCTGAGCAGCTCCTTCATTCCAACATTCTTCAAGACGATCATCGTGTTGGTACCAAAGAAGCAGTCAGTGTCCTGCCTCAATGACAACATCCCATTTCACTCACGTCCGTCGCCATGAAGTGCTTCGAGAGGTTGGTCATGAAACACTGCTGCCATCCACATGTCACCCCAACCGCTCCACGGATGACGCCTTAGCCACCACCCACCGTCCACCTTGCACTCACTCACCTAGACAAAATATTAGCTGCTACTAGATAGCAGTTAGCTTAACAGCTAGCACTAACACTCAGCTAACACTGAGCAATAAATCATCACATTCTTGCAAACGTTACATTATGGAGGTTCATTTGCCCTTATATATCCCAGCCTCTCATGTTCACATGGGACTTGTCGTATACTGAACCGTCTCTGAACGAACTTCTCCCAACGGTCTGCTGCAGAGCAAAATGCG
Source organism: Crenuchus spilurus (assembly GCA_036984385.1). NCBI lineage: Eukaryota > Metazoa > Chordata > Actinopteri > Characiformes > Crenuchidae > Crenuchus > Crenuchus spilurus. The sequence continues at coordinate 24,349 of BRDA01026657.1, forward strand.
TTTTTGTAATTGGTTCAGAGATTTTTTCAGAAATAATTTAAAAAATTGCTGCATTGCGTTTGGGGGGGCAAAGAAAAATTTGGGGTGGGGGGAGGGGCCATCAGCACCCCCATCAGCCCCCACCCCCCACTGTATTTACTAAAAGAAGAGGTTAAAAACCAATGACTCTGAGGATCAGTTTATGCATTTTTCTGCTTTATTTTAGTGAGTTAAATATGGAGTGACTTTTGTGTCAAAAGTTTCACAATAGCAAAAATAAATCTGCAAGCAAAATCCAGAGAAACATGACGATAAAGTATATCTTGTGAATGCAAAAAATAAAAATATAAAATATAAATGGAATGTTTATTTCATTAAATGTTACGTTTGCATTTTGATCATTTTTTGGTTTCAAAGTTTTCATTTTTTTTTATTAAAAAAAATTTGGTTTAATTGTTTTTGGTTTTTTGCTTCTGGAATCTCTCTCTGCTTCTGCTCTGCGTTTTTTTGCTTCCGAGTTTTGGACCACTTTTCACGTGTGGGTTGGACTTAGAAGGCGACGTTAGCCTTGAATTTTCATTGGTCACTGACAGCAGCTTTGAGTCCGCCTCTGATACAGAGCCACGCCCACTTCACGCAGCGTTTTCAAACACGGCGGAACATGGGGTTTGTAATTCATAGCAGCAGCTGAACTGAATTTTGCCATTAAAGTTTATATAAAGGTTATAATTAATTGCTAAATGGTCTGTATATTGCAGACACTCATATTTCTTGAACACATCAGTGTTTTCTCTCCATCCAGTTCCCTAAAACTTTAAGCTCAGCTGTGACAGTGACATAGTAGTGACATGTTAGTATGCAGAGTTATTAAATATCTAATCTGCTGGGCTGAGATTTGTCCACTAAATATATTAGAGCATACAGCAGTGTCCTGTGGTCAGATAGTGACTGATAAAGGACAAGAGGAAGACACAAATCTACAACAGTTAGCTCTTCGAGTCAATACAATGGACAGTGAGTGTATAGTTTTAAAAGTTCCAGCAGCACAACACACACTAAAACTCCACGTCAGTGTCACTGGTGTGCAGTGCTGATAATCCGACATGTATTGTATGGTTTCTCTCAAGTGATGCCTATACCTCTCCTCCTGCAATCTTTCCAATTTTGTTGATGTGCTCAAATACACAAATCAAATGGCACTCCATTAAAGTTAGGGTTGGTCTGGTTGGCCACAAAATCACCCTCCAAGAAGCCCTGATAGATTTGTGGTTCCATTTGTGCAAGATGTTCCATGTCCACCCCATCCTGTGTAGTGTGTGCCATATGCAGCAAACCAGGGCATCATTCTTGAATGCGGTCATGTACAGCTTCCAGTCACCACATCTCCTTGCCCATGTGAATGCCAGAAGAATAGACACAAGGTGCATGTATTGTCATCAGAAGGTAAAGGTTGGTTTGTTCAATCTGCAAAATCCTGAACCTCTCCAACTTTCAGCACAAGGTCTTCATATTATGCTGCAACTGCTTCAATTTCTCCACATTGTATGTGTTCTGAGAGTGCCTCTGCCAACTCCAAGCAAGTTTTGTCTATTGTGCTATTATTGTCATCCACCCATTGCAGAAAGGCTGGCCACAATATTCTTGTTAGGGCCGCAGCAGACGGCGAGGTATCGGGGTCAAGTGCACGGGGAGAAAATGCGTCGCTGACGCGTGCAATAGCCAACTCAGGCCACCAGAGGTCACATTCACCAGAGTACTAGGCACAAGACACACCTGTACTTCATTAAGTGGAGACCTTATAATGAGCAGAGACGAGATCAGTTTGTGGAACATTGTTTGTGTGAGCATGCATGTCAGTGGCTAGTGTTATCTCCTCCGTTCTCTCCTCCTCAGCGTTTCTAGTTTCCAGTGGACTCCAGACTGGTGGTGTACGTTTCAGTCAAGCCTCTCAGGACTTTGGACTTCCAGAGCAGCACTTATTAGTGGATTCCTAGAGTTTGTGCTTTTACTGAACTTTCAGTTAAATAAAGAGAACATGGATCACACAGCACTTCCTGACTCGTCTCCTCCGTATCACAATTCTCCAAAGTGCAAAAGCATGTTTGTGTGCATGAGCTACCCAGTTCCATCCATTTCCTTTCATTATGTTTTCAGCTGTGTTCTTTCCAAGCACTCCACTTTCCTCTAGAATGTCCCTTAGTCCAGAATCAAAGGCTACCCAAGAGAATAATGTAACCTATCCTACACCACAGTGATGTGTCAGCAGGTTTTTAGTATTGGAAATATCCAGCACCCAATACGAACTTAATAAAGAAAGAGATTTATATGGGCCAATCAGAAAACCCCAGGGTCGCCTGGAGCCCAGGCAAACACCACCACAGGAACAACACTGCACCACTTCTCTGCAAATTGGAGGGAATGGAGACCTCCTTTTAATAAAGAACCAGAATGTATATATACATATATAAATAAAAAATAAAATACAAAATAATTGGAAAATAAATAATTCAATATGAATAATACAAATATGGTATTACAAATATTGTTTATGCTACTTCCCGGGTAGAAATATCTATACCAATATGTAATATTATATCTATATAAATTCAGTATTCAATACCTTTCCTTAGATTGTGAAGTCATCCAAAATAAAAGAAAGTACACCAATTCAATTATTTAAGTATAATCAATAATAGTGCAGATATGAAATAATAGTTCCCCTCTTTTAGGTTAGAATCAATGTCCTTGTGTTTCAAAGGTTGCAAATGAATGAAGCTGCAAATGTGCAAAAGGGTCCAGTCTGTAACAAAAAAATAAGGATTCCTCCTATACCGCACTGGAGATAAGGATGCGCAAAACACAAAGTTCAACACAAAACAAACTGGGTTCCAAGATCAGTGATGTCCTCAGGGCTGTTGAACATCTTTCTCCGGTTCTAACTGGGTACACACTAATAAATATTTTGAGCCTGCAATGAGCCTGTAAATATGAGAAATATGTGCATGCTTAATAAAAATATTGTATGTCATGATGAGTATTTGATTTGATTACATCAATATAAGTTAGTGGAAATTGATGTGAATTATTTGTGTGAAACAATTACTTGTATTAAGTTAAATGATCAAACAAATGAAGATTTGACTGACTAATAAAATAGTCTAAATATTAGCAATATGTTTGGTATTTTAAAGCTATATTATTTTAGAATACATTACGAAAAAAGTAGTTTTATTAAGTTTTTTTTTTTTAAGAGATCCACTTAATTTTATTTGAGACGTAACTTAAAACTTAAAAAAGTAAAGAACTGACCACGTGATATCAGACCGACCAGAAGTTTCTCTGAGTCTCAGCGGGCAGACTTTGAGGCTGTCAGCGTGGGCTCATCGTGGTTTTAACCCCACTTGAGGTAAGTTATTTTGAACAATTTATGTCTCATAAGCCTCTTCACGCACCGACCTACCAAGCCTGCTAGTAGGTACAGGAGGGACAGTCTGAACCATTCTATTGGGACTGATATTTGCTATTAACGTTCCATTTAATGGACTGATAACATTCGAAGCGGGTGCTCTTCACGTAGAGAAGCCAGAAATGAGCATGAAATTTTTTATCGTGATGAACAGTGAGGAAGCCTGTCGTCATCGCCAACGTTAGCTCGGCTGTTAGCATAGCTAAATCTGCTTTAATAATGTTCTGGGTTCGAACTGCTGGATAAAGTGGTTCATCTCAAAGTAGGTGCATTGCTCCATTTCATGTTTGTATGAGTGCGTATTTGCACGTGGATATATTAGCCATTTTAGTTCCACTGAATTTGACTACTGTACATACTAACTTCAAACTGTTTGTGAAGCAATGCAGAAATTCTTCGAGGAAGTGCAAATTCGGCAGGCAATATAGCGTGAACGTGACACACTTTCTCCTGCTGTGAAGTGTTTTTATTGCGGTTATTTAGTTTCAAAACTTAATGTACATTCTGCGCGATCTCGCTAAATACCAAGCACGTGGACGCAACGAAGCACCTCTCTCAGTATTCAGTGCGCGCGCTCGTATTAGTTTTTCAGTTTTTAAACTAAAAAACTCCATCTGCGTTCACGAAGTTGAACAGCCGAATACTTTATGTGAACGTGTTATAAGACGGCGGCTGTAACAGTAAAGTAGAAAAACGGTTAAAAGTGCATGTAAAAGGACTGCAAATGCAGTTGGTTGTGTAGTTTGAATTCCCTTTGATTTTTATAGACTGCTAAAACATCAATACATAGGACCTTCAAGAGTTTAATCATGCTTTTAATATATTTTCTTAATATGCATTTCAGCTTGTTAAACATCTTATCAAGAAAAGAGGAGAGGTGAGTTGTTTACATTTAATATTAAAACAGTATTACATTTTTTTTTCAGATTTACTATGAGAACATTGTCAGTTTTTTACTAATACAGTTTTGTTGTACTCTTCTAAATTTTGTGTTTAGGTTACAGAAGGAGAAAGGTAACATTATATGGAATGGCAATGTAAACTCTGCGCCTTTGCAGCATCATCAAACAGGGGACTTCTTAAACATTATGGACTTAAACATAGACATTTGGGTCATGGACATTTTATTCCCTGCATTTATTTGAACTGTCCATGTTCTTTTACAACATGGGGTGGTTTGCGTTCACACTTATGCAGAGTTCATAAATCACAGCAATCTGAAAATCAAGGACATGTAATAGTTTTCAAATGTAAAATTTGTAACTCATGTTTTCCGAACACTAAAGACTATTTTCAACATATTAATTCTCACCTCAAAAGACTGGAAACAATAGTATGCGTGTTTGATGGTTGCGAGTTCAAGACTAACATTTATGCTACTTATGCTACTCACAAAAATCGAAAGCACCAATCTTACTCGTGATGATTTTAAAGCTGATGTGATTGTAAAACTATCTAATGCTACCAGTTTTCTGCCTAATGAAAGCCAATTTTCATCACTGGAATCAAATGATGTTGAGTTTGATACTGTAGATTTGGATTGTGAAGGTCATGGAAGCACATCTGTGGAAGTAATTGGCTCTCTATTCTTAAAGTTGGAAAGCATTTATAATGTCACTGGTAAATGTTTAGATGATTTAGTGGAACAGCTCCAATTTATTTGCAGGTCATCATCTCAGTACATTCCACATTTAGTGAGAAGTGTTTTGACACAGAACAACTGCACTGTTGATGAAAGTGTAATCAATGAGTTAGTTGAAAAATTACAACTCTGTAATCCTTTAACTAAAACTTTTGGTCCTGAAGGTCCTTTTCATTCTAAATATAAACGAGGGAAATACTTTATTGAGCCAGTTGAATATATATTGGATCCACTTAACAATTGTTCCTTTCAAAATGTACCCATCATACAGTCACTAAAGAAACTGTTGGAAAATAAAGACATTGTGAGTAAGATACCAACGACACATTCAGGCAATGCATCACAGTTGTCCTCTTTTCGAGATGGCAAGTATTTTAGGTTAAATGAGTTTAACACTGATGGGGTTCTAAGAATCTCACTTATATTTTATGTGGATTATTTTGAAATATGCAATCCACTTGGAACCTCACAGAAAAAAACATAGTGCCAGCCGTGTATTGGGTACTTGCAGATGTGCCATCAGAAATAAGATCCCAATTAACATCAATTAATTTGGCAGTTATTTGCAAAGCAAACAATGTTAAGAAATTTGGATATGAAATGGTCCTGAAGCCTCTGTTGACAGACCTTATTGCATTGGAAGAAGAGGGCATTTTTGTCCCTGCATTTGGAAAACATGTCAGAGGTTCAGTTTTTTGTGTTTCAGCAGATAATCTTGGTGCTCACTCTGAGTGGCTTGGTAGAAAGTTTCACGGGGCATTACATTTCTAGATTTTGTATTGGTGATCATTCTGACTACCAGCAAAAAGAGGTGCATTCTGGGTCTTTTCCACCAAGAACAAAGGAGAATTATACTCTACATGTTCAATCTCTAAAGGAAAACCCTGATCTGTTATTGTTATGGTGTAAAGAAGGTTTGTCCCTTAACAGAAAAATTAAAACATTTCCATTTTGTGACAGGGTATATGTGGGTATATGTGTATATATATATATATATATATATGTGTGTATACACATATATACACATATATATATCTATATCTATAGATATATATATATATATCTATATATATATATATATCTATATATATATATATATGTATACATATATATATACACATATATATATGTGTAT
>BRDA01026659.1:0-17467 GCA_036984385.1 Crenuchus spilurus
TTAACTGTGTGGTTCTCCTTTAGTAACTGTGTGGTTCTTCTTTAGTAACTGTGGTTCTTTTTTGTTAACTGTGTGGTTCTCCTTTAGTAACTGTGTGGTTCTTCTTTAGTAACTGTGGTTCTTTTTAGTTAACTGTGTGGTTCTCCTTTAGTAACTGTGGTTCTTTTTTGTTAACTGTGTGGTTCTCCTTTAGTAACTGTGTGGTTCTCCTTTGTTAACATGTTTGGTTCTCCTTCAGTCACAGTACTACACTCTCACAGATGTACAGTGGGTACGAGGGTAAAGTGGTACAATAATCTAAAGAGAAAAATCAGTAAAAATGAATAAATTTGATAAAAGACTTTAAAGTTAAATGTAATCGATGCGGCCGAGTCTTACGTTACTTTAAGCTGCGCTCGCCTACATCACTGATCTGTGGAGAAAACTGAAAACTTATCTTACTCTTATTTCTGCAGATCCTTGTTTTCCCATGATTCCTCACTGTGAGCCCACTGCTCAAATGTTTTTTTTTTTATTTGATATCGTCCTCCTGGGCGTTGGGTATTGAGTACAGGGATTGCATTGCCACCCCACCAGACTGTCGCCAGAGTGCCGTGCATAATTCTCTTACGTTCTTCTTTTTCAGGTACGTATCCATTTCAAACGCAGGCTTTATGCATGGTGGAACATGATAGAACGAGCAGGAACAGACGCTGAATTAACTCGTCTCTCCACTGAAAAATAATCCTCTAAATAATTCACCGGGCAGTGCAGTGGACACCCGGAGAGGACGCTAATGTGGACAAATCATTCTTCAGAGAGCAGAGAGACACCGAGCATCATTTAGACCTGCCAGTCTAATCGGCATAATGATCCTGATAAAGACGGCGGAACGTTCTCAAATCAGCCGTTCTGAGTGTTGATCAACTCTTTCACAGGTTTCATACAGACGATGAGTTCTGCAGTGTGAGAAGATAGAACAGTGACTCCGGGGTGACCGATGTTTAATTCAGGGCTGATACTGATTATTAATGATCAACGACACCGAAAACTGATGTTCATTCACCCTGTGGTTCTCCTTACTGTAACTGTGGTTCTCCTTCAGTAACTGTAATTCTCCTTCTGTAACTGTGGTTCTCCTTCTGTAACTGTGGTTCTCCTTACTGTAACTGTGGTTCTCCTTCAGTAACTGTAGTTCTCCTTCTGTAACTGTGGTTCTCCTTCTGTAACTGTGGTTCTCTTTCATGAGCTTTATGGTCCTCCTTCAGTAACGGTGGTTCTCCTTCAATATGTATGTGGTTCTCCTTCAGTAACTGTGGTTCTCCTTCAGTAACTATATGGTTCTCTTTCATGATCTGTGTGGTTTTTCAGTAACTGGTTCTCTTTCAATATGTATGGTTCTCCTTCATGAGCTTTATGGTTCTCTTTCAGTAACTGTGGTTCTCCTTCAATATGTATGTGGTTCTCCTTCAGTAACTGTGGTTCTTTTTCATTATGCATGTGGTTCTCCTTCAGTAACTGTGGTTCTCCTTCAGTAACTGTGGTTTTCCTTCAATATGTATGCAGTTCTCCTGCAGTAACTGTGGTTCTCCTTCAGTATATGTGTGATTCTCATTTAGTAACTGTGGTTCTCCTTTGTTAACTTCTGTGGTTTTCCTTCAGTACCTGTGTGGTTCTCATTCAGTAACTGTGGTCTCCTTTGTGAACTTATGTGGTTCTCTGTGGAAGTTCTCTCTGTTCTTTGTGGAATGTCTTTGTAATATAGTGAAACATTCTAACATCTAAACTTATGTTTTAGTTTTTAGTTCTTGTTTTTAGTTTTAGTTGTTGGTTACAACAGAACATTTGAATTGAAATGTTGTTACTATGTAATTATGTTAAAATTATATTGTAATTATATTGTAATTGTAATTATGTTGTAAATATATTGTAATTATATTGTAATTGTAATTATGTTGTAATTATATTGTAATTATATTGTAATTGTAATTACGTTGTAATTATATTGTAATTATGTTGTAATTGTATTGTAATTATGTTGTAATTATATAGTAATTATGCTGTAATTGTGTTGTAATATATAGTAATTACATTATAATTATATTGTAATTATATTGCATTTATGTTGTAATTATATTGTAATTACATTATAATTATGTTGTAATTATGTTGTAATTACATAGTAATTACATTGTAATTATATTGTATTTATATTGTAATTATATTGTAATTATATTGTAATAGATTAGTATATTAGTGAAACCTAAAATCTCAGCGTTAAAGTCTCTGTGATGACGTTAGTGGGACTGTAACGTTGGTGAGATGAGAAGATCAGAATGGCCTCTGTTTGAGCCGAACACAACCCTGCCCATTCAGACGGGGTCTCCGGGTCACGTTACAATGATTAAATTGTTTTGGTAGTAAAGCCTTTCGCTAACAGAGGCCTGTTGTCCCACTTACTTTGAAATACAAAACGCGAGCAGTTGGCAAATCTCAGTCGAGTCGAGACGTAATGCAGGTCTTAGTTGAAAATCCTCCTCTATCTCAAAGTGAAGTAGCCAGTTTCTCCACAGTCTGAGAAAGAGGAGCCTAAGCGGAAGGGTTTAAGTTACAGTCTTAGCTGAAAGGAAGAGTGGAACTCTATCGCCAGCTGCACGCCTGTGTTTATTTAGCAATCCTGCCTAAGCCTGGCTGGACTAGACCGGACTATAAATGTCAGAAAAGAGGCCGTGTTTCATACCAGACCATCACAGCTGGGGAAAGTGGAGCTGACTGTGACCCTAAAGATAAACTTTACACTTAAACCTTAAGTTTACAGACACTGTAAAACAGAGCAGATACAGTCAAACTTTTCACTTTTTTATTTAAGTGCAATAAAACCTGCTGCTTTGCAGGCTGAGAGGAAGTTCTTTACATTTAGCTTTTAGATTAAAAACATTTATTAGAAACATGAGAGATGTCAGACTGAGAGAGACGGGAAGGCAGACACTGACAGAGAAGGTGATCATTAATAGCATCAAACATACCTGAAACACATCAACACAGAACATAACACAGCGACATGACTGAGACAAACAAGGGCATCAACAGGGAACCTGATTACACAGATAATGACACACAAGGCTGGGAACAGGCACTGACACTGACGAGCTGGGCGTGGCGAGGGCGGGACAAAGGCGGAGAAATAAACACATGAACATGTACATGTTTCTCAAGAGCCCCGCCTGAACAACAGTTTCTGCTCATTCGGAAACCCCCCAGATTTTGGGTCATCACCCGAGTGCGGTCTAACATATTGCTACCTAACTAGTCAGCACTTGGTGGTGCATTGACAGATATCTGTTCCCATATAAATGCCAGCATCTTGGTTATGTTCCAGCGTTATAAAACCATTTAACTCACTTATGTGAAGACTCTTAACTTGCTTAGCTTAGCTAGGCTAGCTAGTTAGCTTAACGCTCATACAAACACAGCGCCAGGGTCTGCGGTGAGCCCCGTTTATCCTCATTGCCTGGTTAGTCACGCATCTTAAGAAACATGTGCTGTTATTGAAAAAAAATCAATCTAAAGACACTAACAGTAAAGCAATATGGTGGATGTTTGACCCCTATCAGGTGATAACCCAAAATCCGGGGGGTTTCCGAACAAGCAGAAAACGTCATCGGGGCACTTGAGAAAGTCAACCCTGCAATGTATTTGTAGGGTGGATGCTTTGTTCTTGCAAAATTAGTGGCAAGTTACGTGGGCACGCTGATGAAAACCGGGTGAATGAATGATAACTGAGACCAAATTTTCCTGAAAAAAAAAGTATGATAACCGAATTGTACAAAAACCAGGGCAAACGATTCCACTGTATCTTCTAAAATCTGTGGTTCTTTTTCATGATCTGTGTGGTTCTTCAGTAACTGTGGTTCTCCTTCAATATGTATGGTTCTCCTTCATGAACTTTATGGTCCTCCTTCAGTAGCTGTGGTTCTTTAATGGCGAGTTATGTGGGCATGCTGATGAAAACTGGGTGAATGAATGATAACTGAGACCAAATTGCCCTGGGAAAAATAAATTATAATAAATGAATTGTACGATAACCAGGGCAAATGATTAGCAAGGTTCCACTGTATCTTCTAAAATCTGTGGTTCTCCTTCAGTGGTTCTATCTAAGTCAATAGAATAGGACTTAACATGAACCTTTTGGCACCATGCCTACTGCCAGGTGTGGGCTAGAGGGCACAGCAATTTGCTGTGGAGCAGAGGAACTGTGTTCTCTGCTCCATGCATTACATTTGGGATGAGTTGGTGGAGTAAATTTAAGGAAAAATGTAATTCCCTTGATCTTCCCAATTTGACTAATTGGCCAAATTCATGCATTTTTCCATTTAAGTGGACACGAAAGGGTTAAGATGATTTCATGGGGGTCTGAAAGGTGTAGAGTAATTCTGCCATCTTACCATACACGATGAAGCGCTCCGGTTTGGGTCTTTACTGGCCTCGCCGCGGTGCTCGGGTCACGCTCTAAATGTGCTTTTACTCTTAAATTATAGCACGCTTTCATTCAGGCCTTGTGAGCTACACGTTGAGGACATTAATCTGGCACTTTTTCTGTGTTTAAAATTAGTCTCCAGGGTCAAGCACTCACCCTCCACACCGCGTACCTATTATAGAGTCTTTACTCTGCTTTGAAGGGGCAATTACAGAGAGAGATCACAGAGCCCAACGTTATCCAAACCCGGGTTCAGAGGACGCGCTGTATTTCTACTGCAGTATGAAATGAATGACTGATGGAGCTTTTCTGTGTCACCAGGCCAAAATATATGACATACAGGCAAACTCTAAATAGAGCTACCATGGGAATAATCTTTGTTTTGACCCAGAAATCGTTACAAAGCCAAACGCACCTCTCTGATGTACTTATGCAGCAGTGAACATGATTGTTAGCTTTATTACAATAAACAGTGAATTGATTGATTGCTTTATAATTGGTTACTTGCATGGTTGCTATAACTCAGTACCATATTACTAAACTACGTGACATCATAAGAACAAAATAGCATGAAATATCTAGTAATATTAAATATAAGTATTTCCATTATAAAATAAAATTTTAATGTACTGCAACATCAACAGCTTAGGTGCAATAGTGTGACAGTATATCAGCAACTTGGTACAACAGTTGTGCTCAGTATACAGTGTTTAATAGTAGTAGAGGTGGAATCCAAATGTAGCTTTATTCACAAAATTGAGGCTTATAAACTAAACATAAACATGGGGATGACCATACACAGCAGACATACACAAACATTAACATATATTGATATAAAAGAACCCCTACCAACATTGGCTAACAATTAATGACTGATGAAGGACTCAGACACATAAGGAAGTGTAAATAGCACACTTAATCAAAGGTAATGAACAGGCAGGGTTGTGGGATCAGACGAGGTAGGTGCTGAACATTAACCAGACAGGATGACATTGATGTAAACAAACAGAGATGGCACAGGGAAAACATAAACAAATGAGCACAAGGCGGAGCTGGGATAGGGCAGAGGTGGGGGTGTGACATCAGTATATAATGTTTATTATATAGTGTTTAATATTCAGTATATAGTGTTCAATATTAATATTAATATTAATATTGATGTATAATATAGCGTTTAATGTGAAAAACTTTCCGTGTTCCAATCAAACACTTCAGTTTCTTTTTAGAATGGAAGAGTCTAATGGCTGATAGATTACAACACTGCCATCTAGTGGTCAGTGGTTTAAACACAAACAATCTTTACATGTACTTATTAAAAATCCAAACTGATTTTGAGAGTCAAGAGCATGATAATGTGATTTATATTCTCTTACACTCCTAATATTCTCATACAGTTGTGATAAATACAACTCACAGTTTTGAATTTAAGCTGAGCTTCAGTGCCAGCTGAGAGACGTAATGTTCTGTCACTTTTCAGCTGGTAAACTTGAGCGTATTGTGACAACTGAAAGCTGTATTTCTTACAGTCATGATGCTGTAATGACATGACATGTTATGTATAATTTATCTGGCCCTTAAGTGAGTTTCGTTTTGCAGTGTATTAGATTTTTATGAGGACCTATGTGCAAATGCCATAACACTGCAATGTCAATGTCCTGGCATTTCTGTGGCCTTACAGAACAGAAAGTTATTAGATTTCTATGAATATTTCGCTGGTGATCTTTTCTGTGCTGTTTCTTAATCAAGCAAAAGCGTTTCCCAACATGACGTCGGGTTTGAGTAAAATGAACATCTTAGATTTATCCTACAAACCACTGACAACATTTCCACCAAATTTCAAATGAAAATATTCAAATTTAGAACATTTATTTACAGAAAATGGTCAAACAATGCAACGTTTTCAGACCTCAAACTGATTTTTAACAACACTGATGATTTAACTGAGACTTCAGAAATCAATCAAGTCTGATTTGCGGCTGTTTGGTGATGACTGGAATTCAAGCAGCTTGGCTTTGTGCAATGTTTTGTAGACCATCCATCTTCCTCTTGACCACATTCCAGACGTTTTCATGGACCAGAGTCTTAGCTGGATGTTTTGAGTGTGACCACCAGTGAAGGACTAGAGGACCAGACCAAGTACAGAGCTACTGTCTCTGACTTTACATCTACAAGGTACAAGTGTGTCTAATAGAGGACAGTGAGTGGACACAGTGTTTAACATCTCCAGCAGCTCTAACACACCACCACCACATCAGTGTCACAGAGAATGAGAGTCTACCAGCTCTGTGGGGGGTCCTGGCCATTGAAGAACAAGATAAACAAAGTATTCAAAGAAACAGACGGACTACAGTCTGTAATTGTAGAACTACAAAGTGGTTAGTGGAGCTAACATGGACAATCAGCCTCTAAAATGTTTCCAAAGATATATAATAATAATAATAATAATAATAATAATAATAATAATAATAATAATAATAATAATAAAATTAATAAAAATAAATAATAATAATAATAATAATAATAATAATAATAAAAAAAAACAACAATAATAATAATAATAATAATAATAATAATAATAATAATAATAATAATAAAAATAACAATAATAATAATAAAAAAATAATAATAATAAAAATAATAATAATAAATTATATTTGTATTGTTATTGTCATATATACATTACATAAATGTACTTTATCTGAGTATCTGTGTCTTACATTGGTATACAAGTGTCTGTATGTCTACATAAGTGTGTCTGTATATGCTGAGGACATGAAGAGGGTGTGTGTCTTGCCTCCATGTGTGTTCTGCAGTCTCAGTGTGTGTGCGATAAGGCTGAGTGTGATTTAATGTGGGCTGGCTGTGCGTCACCGTTCCTCAAGTAGGTCACACACGGCCCTCTGAAGACTCAGAATAATCCTATTGCTCCACAGGCTGAGGGACTGTAATGTAAAAAAACATTCTGTCTGTTTCCTCTCAACACAAACGAAACCACCACGTTCTCCACTTCAATACTTCATGAGAGGTAATTCACCACAGTACAGCACAGTTCACACAAACTGTGATCTGAGAGGACAAAAAGGTGAACACGGAGGGTGTAAACTCTGAGAAAGTGCTCAGGATGTCTGTACTGTTCAGACGGTGATGCTGTACAGTGAGGGAGGTGCATGTATTCCCGCATTGGGTAAGTGTTGAATAAGTGTTTTAGGCCTTTACTGATGTTTAAGTCCCAAACAAATAGAACTGAGCACCCAGTTTCTGTCCTGCTGAAGGTCGGCCCCTTGTGTCAGTTGTAAGATGAACCTACATCATGTCCCTTTGGTGCTGTGCAGCCTAAAAAAATAGTTATTTCTGAAAGTCTAAAAGCTTCTACATTTAAGGTGTTGGAGATGCCTTGTAGTGGTGTACTTTCCCAAGAGGTGGTGTTAAGGAGGTTTCCGGCTTATAGGCTTCCTCCTCAGGCCCAAAAATTGATTTGCAAACTTACAAAACAAAATATTTTAAGTACACTTTGAATAAAATTAATAAATAAATAAAAGAGTACAAGTACTCAAACTTAGAAGTAAGTAAAAGCTATTTTGCCTGTGTTACTGTATGTAAAAGTCTGAAAAATGTTAAACTAGGACATTAAAAGGCTGAATACAGTTACTGTAACATTGAAATGCCATAAATACTAATATCAGTCAGAACACTATTGTTTACATGATTTTACAACATGAAGGGAATTTAGGACATTATTGAATTAGACTATTCCACTCAACAGAAACAGGTATTGTCAAAATGCATCACTGACAGCAAAACTAGATTTAAAAAATATCACAAAATATATTTTTACAGTATCACAATATATGATATCATAACTCCTATATCATGATACACATCATATCGACAGGGTTTTACCAATGCACACCTGTAATTTACCTGCATAAGATATATGAAAATAAAATGTTCTCAGAATGTTTGCTTAACATTATTATTATTATTATTATTATTATTATTAATATTATTATTATTATTATTATTATTATTATTATTATTATTAATAATAATAATAATAATAATAATAATAATAATAATAATAATAATAATAAAGTTATGACATATTCAGGGATTGTAAAGACAGCATTACTATAGTACTGAAAGTTTCAGTCCAGCTGTTGCTGCTAATATTCACTTGTTTGACTTCTCTGCTCTGATTTAAATGATTTGTAAAGCTCTAAAAATGTTCACTATTATTAATATTCATGTAATGACAATAAAATGGTTATTTTATCTGTCCCCTTTTTGTGCTGCTTTTAAATATTAATCACAGATGAATGTTGGGAGCTTTTTGTTATTTTTACATTTTTGCAGCCACTGTTTCCCACAGACACAACGGGCATCAATCAGGCCACAGCGCACTAAGCTAATTAACTGGCATATTAGACAAGGACTTACCGGGTAATTCAGCACAAACCAGAACATTATTAGGCTCAGTGCCATTATTCTGATCTAATATGTGTTTCCTGAGGTCTCCAGCTGACATATGGTTATGATAATGATGATGAAGATGATGAACATGATTATGATAATGATGATGCTTGTAATGATGAAGCTGAAGATGATGATGATGATGAAGACAATGAAAAAGATGCTGTTGATGATGATGATGGTAATGATGAAAATGATGATGATAAGATAAAGATGATGATGATGATAGATTTATGAAGATAATGATGACGAAGAAGATGATGATAATGGTAATGATGAAAATGATGATGGCAATAAAGATGATGAAAATGATGATGATGATGATGATGATGATGGTAATGAAGATGGTGGTGATGACAAAGATGATTATATGATGATGATGGTAATTATGAAGAAGATGATAATGATAATAAAGATGACGATGATGATAATGAAGAAGATGATGAAGTTGCTGCTGATGATAATGACGATGAAGAAGATGATGGTAATGGTAATGATGAAAATTATGATTATGATAATGATAATGATGATGATCGTAATGATGAAGCAGAAGATGTTGATGAAGACAATGAAGAAGATGCTGTTGATGATGATGATGATGATAATGATGAAAATGATGATGAAGATGATAGATTTATGGCAGTAATTCATTTATGAATATAATGATGATGAAGAAGATGAAGTTGCTGCTGATGATAATGATGATGATGAAGATGATGAAGTTGCTGCTGATGATAATGATGATGATGAAGAAGATGATGAAGTTGCTGCTGATGATAATGATGATGATGAAAATGAAGTTGCTGCTGATGATAATGATGATGATGAAGATGATGAAGTTGCTGCTGATGATAATGGTGATGATGAAGAAGATGATGAAGTTGCTGCTGATGATAATGATGATGATGAAAATGATGAAGTTGCTGCTAATGATGATGATGATGAACATGATAATAATGGTAAATGTAATGGTGAAAGTGATGATGATGATGATTATGGTAATGAAGATGGTGGTGATGACAATAAAGATGATTATGATGATGATGTAATTATGAAGAAGATACTGATAAAAAAGATGATGATGATGATGATGAAGATGATGAAGTTGCTGCTGCTGCTGATGATGATGAAGAAGATGATGATAATGGTAAATGTAATGGTGAAAGTGATAATGATGATGATGATGATTATGATGATGATGGTAATGAAGATGGTGGTGATGACAATGAAGATGATTATGATGATGATGTAATTATGAAGAAGATGATAATGATAAAAAAAGATGATGATGATGATGATGATGATGAAGATGATGATAATGAAGACGATAATTATGATAAAGAAAATGATGAAGTAGATGTTCATGGAGATGAAGATGAGGGCGATGATGATGATGATGATGATGAAGCCTGTGTCTTGTTATTAAAGGCTTTTTTAAGGTATAATAGGTTTTTTCTCGCGCTGTGTTGGTCTGGTGGTGGCATTTCAGAGGCTATGCGACTTCTCCCGGCTAAAATCTAATTAGTGAAGATTTACACATTTCCTCGTGCAGTCTAGGTTTTAATTAATCTACTCTCCAGGATGCAGTGCAGTTACACGGTTCCCCAGGGTAACACTCGCTGCGTTCTCCAACAACACTGTGACAAGAACATGTGTTCTGTAATGTCTTTTTATTACATAAACATGCATCAGATAACGACGAGATGAGTGAGATATCTTTAGTCATACAATGAGGCGATCGTTCATTCACCAGCTATTTCAGAAATGATGTCTCATTTTATCCTCATAGCAGTCTTCAAAAATACACACATACAAAAAAGAGCTACAGAAAATTGCAGGTGCTCTGGTTCTTTTATTGGGTTGTGGACATAACGTGAATAGGGACAAGGGGTTGTTACTAAACTGCATAGAAGGAAAAGTAATTGTAAGATAAAAGTAGTTAAAATTAAGTATGCTATCCTGATACCTGCAAAACTTAATGTGTCATAATGACTGTATTACCTGTGACATTAAACATGTGAATGATGGTAATAGTGCCCATATGTCCACCTGTTGTTTCCGTGTTCTCTATGTGTCTGCAGGAGTTCTCTCCAGGGTCTCCAGATTCCTCCCACAGTTCAAAAACATGGAGGTCAGGTGAATTGGGTACGATTATTTGTCCATGTTTGTGCCCAATGATGGATTGGCACCCTGTTCTGGGCTTAGCTAATATTGGCACCCTGCTCTGTGCCCAGTGAAGGGGTAGGGGACTTACTATGACCTTCATCGGGATTAAGTAGATAATAATGGATGGATGGCTGGACGTCCACCTGTCTTACCTGAAATCAGAATGGTTTAGTCCAGTCCATTGGGAGGGGCTAATAGTAGAATAAGAAAAAAATGGCTTGCGAGGCAATGCACATGTATCATGATATAGAAGTTATGATATACTGCAATACTGTAAATAATGTCATATATTGTATTTAAATCTAATTTTGGTAAAACTGTCAGCGGTCCTCTAAAACTTTCCATTGGAGTGGAGTTTAATGGCTGAAGATAGATTATTTCACTGCCATCTAGTGGTTGGGGGTTTTGAACACATCATAAAATGAACCAGCAAACTTTACATGCAAACTATTCATTATACATTCAAATTATATTTTTAAGACTCAATATACAATTTAAAATGATGATACTTAAGTGTGTCTAATATCTCCTTACAGCACTAATTAAAATACCTGTGATATATGTCTGGATCTCTGAATATCTTATATTGTCAGGAGGATATTTTACACCAGTCTTTAGAATGAGAAAGTCTGGGACCTTAACCTTAGAAATATTTGGGTCACTGTGGGTGAGAATGTAGCCTTATTAAGGTAGAAGATCGTAAAAGTAAGGAATGGTGCTTTCAGTAACATTGTCTAAAAGTCAATAAGGCTGTCATTAGCTCATGAATGGCTTGTGTAGCAAACTAAAGAAGTCCTAAAAGGCCAAGATTTTACATGTTTTTACTCTGTTTCACTGTGATAATGAATTAATTTAATGCTGCCTTACCAATAACTCAAATAAATCAATTCATTAACACAACATAATAAACCAAAGTCATTCAAAGTGCTTCACAGATTAAAAAATACAAATCAGAATTAAAAGAGAAAAAGAAGAGAAAAAAGAAAAACAAAATAAAAGTGAAGAGGTAACATGAAATTTTAAAAAGAAAGAATACATGACTGACATCTGAGCTGTAATCATAATCTTGTAAGATCTGAACAAGAGGGAGTATGTACATATTAAATAGAAGAGGCCCAAAAACTGAATCTTGGGGAACACCACACACTGGCAGGTTTTCTCAAACAATGATGTGTATTGGGGCAGCCGTGGCCTAGTGGTTAAGGATCTGGTCTGGTTGCTGGTTCAATCCCAGGGCAGGTCACGACTGAAGTGCCCTTGAGCAAGGCACCTAACCCCCAATTGTAAGTCGCTTTGGATAAAAGCGTCTGCTAAATGCCTCAAAAGTAAATGTAAACAATGTTTTCTACTTTGAGGCATTACTGCCTTGCAAGTAAGAACTGAAATATTTTAGAACTGTTCCTTTCTTGAGACTCCATCCCAGTTCACAAGTCTGTCTATAAGACTTTTATCAATCCATTTTTTTAAACAAAAAGAATGAACATTGGTTTAAGACTCGTATCAAGATAGATTGAGTTCTTCCAAATACTTCAATGAATCTTAAAAATGGAGAACCTTTAAAATAATGAAGAACCTTTAAAATAGCTTTCAGGGACCTTAAGTTTTTAGTGTATGAACAAAAATTGAAGTACCACCACGATCTTTTTGGGCAATCCTCTGAGAAACCTTGTTGTAAAGGTCTAAAAAGTTCTTCAGTCCTCCAAGAAACTTTGGTTTTTAACATTCCTTGAAGTACTTTGAAGAACCCTTTCTTGAAATGTATAATGTTCTTGAAGTAACTCCATTTTTCTTAAAAAGGCTTAAAAGATCTTGCAGGAACCTACAGGAGTACAGGAGTCTTTTTGTCATTTTTTGAGAGGCCTTTTTGTTAAGCTTTTAAATGTCTTTTAAAAAAATTTAGTTCCTCCAGGAACCTGAAATATCATTTTTGAAAGTACCTTTGTGAAACAAAGTTCTTCCAAAAAATACAACACATATAAAGGTTCCTGGAAGCCTGTGGGACAGTCTGAAGAACCTCTAAAAGATCTTTCCTCGTTTTTAAAAGTGAGAGTGAAAGCTCGCCTACAGTGATTGGCTCAAGAGATTAAAAACATGAGAAACATCATGAAGCATTTGAAAAATCTTCTAAAATAATCTCTTTCATAAATCTCTCCATCAGTCAGCTTTCTCTGTAGTGTTCTGGTTTTGTCTCTCTCTCTCTCTCTCTCTCTCTCTCTCTCTCTCTCTCTCTCTCTCTCTCTCTCTCTCTCTCTCACTGCCTCTCCTTATTTTTCTTTCTTTCTCTTGCTGCCTCAGTCTCTCATTGTCTCAATTTCTCTCTCTCTATCTCTCTCTCTTTCTCATTATCTCTCTGGGTCTCTATCTCTCTTTTTCTCTGTCTTTCTCTCATTTAAAGAGGTCATAACATGGCGGTACTCAACAGTTTCTTTAGGTCACTTCAGCCAATAAACAGATAACTAAATAAAACTCATAGGTGAATAATATAACACAGATAATATCTCTCCCTCACCTCACTCTCTCTCTCTTTCTCTCTCTCCAAATGATGTGTTTCATCTTCTCGCAGACTTCCTCACACCACTCTACAAGCTCAGACATCAGAACTTAAAAGGCTGGAGTATTGGGCCGAAAGCCTCGGCCCGAGCAGATCGGGTTACTTTTTAAAGAGCTGCGGGAACGAGCGAGTGTTACAATCAGCGGGAACCATCGCCAGCGAATTCCGGGAAAGCCTTAATCCGAGGGTCCGGGTAACGGGCACGCCGGTCCATTTCATCCATCAACCGTGATGCGTACAGGAAAAGGAATTCTTTCTTAATCAGGTTAGGTCCGTCTCTACCCACAATGCATTTTTCCCCCAAGCCCCCTCCTGCCCTCATATATCTTGGGCTGGAGAAGTAAATGTGTCCTTAAGTGAGTTAAAGCCGTAAAGATTTGATTTGCTCCTCAAACATTACATCACTCTTTATACTGCAGCTCGTTATTAATTAGCTGGGATCACATCTGGGGCACAGAAAGCTCCAAGGTTACAGAAAGAAGCTCGTTTATGTCAACACCTGTTTCATTCTGCTGGGCTTAATTAAAGCCAAATACTGCCGAGTGGTTGAATACTATGACTCAGCTGCAATGGGCTGAGATTATGAATATTATTCCTAATATACTCACAGATACATCACATAATGCGTAATGTCCTACTTCTGTATCCTGACTGCACTACAATGCGAGGATACAAGTAGGACACTGTGTGTCCTTACTTATTTATAAAATTACAGCTAATTAATTTTAATTATGCCAAACATTCCCAATCAAGCACCTGTCAAACCTTTCTTACTCATCATGATTTCATTTTAGACCTTTTCTACTGGACAGTTCATCAATAAATGTTCTCAAACAGAAAGGTCAGCTTAACAAATTAAATTAAAAACTGGAAAAATGAAGAACCAAGATTTTGAGTCTTGGTTCCTCTTTGAGGTTCTTCCTCACATGCTTAAGGAGCTTTTCCTTTGATTCTTGGTTCATTGATGATCTTTCTTGTACTGTTAGGGAGCTTTTGTTTTGAGTCATGGTTCCTCTTTGAGGTTCTTCCTCACACTCTTAATGTGTCTTGGTTCCTCTGGGAGATCAACAACCATAGAACCTACACAAAGTAACATTCAGGTCCACTGAAGCTAAGCAGGTCTGGGTCTGGTTAATACTTGGATGGGAGACATCCAAGGAAAAGCTTGTTGGCGGACAACAGGAGGTGCTATTCCTGTGTTCTATGTGCATGCCAATGCTCCAGTGCAGTGATGGGGACACTATTCTGTATAAATAGTGCTGGTTCTGTTTCTTTGAGGTCAAAAAAAGTTCCCTGATCATTTCCTCTAAAAATGTAGAGGCTGTTTCCATGACGTCCTGCCCACTGTTATTCATCTCCATCTTCAAAAACGGTCTCAGTATCTCCTCACTTCTCTGTCTAGAAGCTAATGGGTTGTGAGAGTTCTGGTGCAGACCGGCTGCAGGTGGATGCTGATCATTGGATGGCTCTCTAATATCCATCCCAAATATCACAGAGCTCTAGAAATGGAACTAACTGTACAAAAACAATGAAGTTAAATAGAATTGCCTAAAGAATGGATGTAGATTGTGCCCTCTAGCCCATGCCTGGCATTGGCATGGCACCATTAGGGTCATGTTTAGACTACTGGCAGTACTTCTCTACAGGGACTAGACAAGGTGTGTACATCTGTGTCAAGTAGCTGAATGGATTCTTCAGAAGGGCTGTCCAGAAACTTTTGGACATATTGTGTATCTTGAAGACTTCATCACTAATTACAATAAAATAAACACCACCAAAAACGAGTTCAGCTGCTTCTGTGCCCATGTTGAGATTGGATGAAGGAGCTGTCAGTTAAAGGTCTCCGATGGAAAGGCCATTGATTTTGCACACGGAATTTCATCCGACTTTCTATCTAAGAAAACAATCTCTAGGGTGGTTGAAGATGAAGTTAAAGAAAAAGAACTTTTTAGCGATCTTCAAAGTCTCTTCTTTTTTGTGGCTGTGTTGTCCCTCGCCACTCGCTCCCCCGCCGCCCTCTTTATTGTTATCTCTGAACTATTCAGCCTCCGAAGATAATTTAGCCGCACTCAAAGCTATCATGAGCTCAAACTTCAAGACGCTCATCTGATGTGCGAGACGGAGGCGTGGTGAGGAATGCTAAAGAAGCTGGAGTGCCGAGAGCCGTCAAAGAATCCTGAACTGACACAAACGCTTTCTAAGCATTCGCTGTTTCATTACAGAAGCTGTGAACTGCAGGTTAGCAAGACGCTAACACATCCTGCGTGTTTCATGCAATGAAAAAACTAGTTAAAAATGACAGATCCTGGAAGATCTTTAAGCGGTTCTTAGGAGTTACTTCGGAATCCCTTAGGGCACGGGTGTCAAACTCCAGTCCTGGAGGGCCAGTGTCCAGCACAGTTTGATGAGTTTCCTGCTACTGACACTACAATTAAACCTGCAAATCTAAATCAGGTGTGTTTGAGCAGGAAGATCACCAAACTGTGCAGGAATCCGGAATCCAGAACTGACGTTTGACACCCCTGTCTTAGGGTCTATTTCAGAGACACTAGTTACTGCCCAGGTACACCTTAGCATCTGGGAGAGCAACTAGCAACACCCCAGCAACCACTTCAAAGACCTTAGCAGCCATCATTATTAACAGTACTCTTCAACAGGCTGGTATCCCTGTTTCTTAATCTTTCTTAATTGAAAACGAATATACCCAAACCTACACCCATCAGCCATAACATTAACACCACCTCTGTGTATCTGCACTAATCCATCTTCACACCATTGACCATATAGGTGCACTTTGTAGTTCTGGTCAGGACCCCCACAGAGCAGGTGGATCATTTTCAGTGACACTGACGTGGTGGTGGTGTGTTAGTCTGTGAGCTGGTGGAGATTTTAAAGACTGTAGCTCTGTGTTGGTCCTCTAGTCCTGACGCTGTTGACTGGTTGGTCACTATTTTCACTCCAGTAGTGACACTGACACACACTAACACACCACCACCATGTCAGTGTCAATGAATGAATTAAAAAGTGATTTTTTATATTATTATCAATAGTTAATAGAAATGAAAACAGACCAGTCATTGTTTAGACAAAAGGACTTTTAATAATTTCTTAGGGAGTTACAGTCAGATGTGTGTGCAGTCACAGATGTGTGGATGAGTTCATATGGAAGACATTTTGAGTTCACAGCAGCTTTACAGTCATTACTGTAAATACTGGATCAGGTCCTCCATCTCTCTCACATTTACCAGCAGACCATCACCGTCTGCTGTACTTAGTGTGATTACAGTCTGACAGGAGAGACCGTACTGACCACGTTTACCTCCTTTTATTTACTGTGACTACACTCAGTGCTCTTTATTACTGTACCATCACATCTACGGTCACTCTGTATCTCTCTGTGTATCTCTCTGTGTATCTCTGTATCTCTCTGTGTATCTCTTTATCTCTGTATCTCTGTGTGTATCTCTGTATCTCTCTGTATCTCTCTGTGCATCTCTGTGCATCTCTGTATCTCTCTGTGTATCTCTGTGTATCTCTTTATCTCTCTGTGTATCTCTGTATCTCTGTGTATCTCTCTGTGTATCTCTGTATCTCTCTGTGTATCTCTGTGTATCTCTCTGTGTATCTCTGTATCACTGTGTATCTCTCTGTGTATCTCTGTATCTCTGTGTATCTCTGTATCTCTGTGTATCTCTGCATCTCTCTGTGTATCTCTGTATCTCTCTGTGTATCTCTGCATCTCTCTGTGTATCTCTGCATCTCTCTGTGTATCTCTGCATCTCTCTGTGTATCTCTGTATCTCTCTGTGTATCTCTGCATCTCTC
>BRDA01026670.1:0-13744 GCA_036984385.1 Crenuchus spilurus
TTTTCACAGGTGTTCAAATACTTATTTGCAGCAGTAACACAAATAAATTATTAAAAAATCATACATTGTGATTTCTGGATTGTTTCTTTTAGATTGTGTCTCTCACAGTGGACATGCACCTAAAATGAACATTTCAGACCCCTCCATGATTTCTAAGTGGGAGAACTTGCAAATTCACAGGGTTTTCAAATACCGTACTTATTTTCCTCACTGTATATTTTCCCCAACTATATTTAAGTTCCATGTTGAGGGCCAACTTTTAATTTTGTAAATTTCTGTTTTATTCCCATAAATTCCTATTAATTCCCATGGAAAGTTTCCAACTTTGAAAATTCCTGGAATTTTGCAACCCTACTCATGAGTGAACATAAGAAGGGGCAATTAGATTTATTATTTATTAGATTTATTATTTATTAGATTTATTAGATTAGATTTATAGGAGTAAATAAGATCAGAAATAAGATTAAATAAACACATCAGATACATGTATTTCTACATTTAAACAAACATGCTGTGAGTAATAGATTGTGGATGTATCAAATATGGTACAAAACAAAAGTCATTGATGCAGTATGTTATTTATGCATTTTGTAGTTGGTCACAAGGTCAAATAAACAGCAGTTTGAGGATTAGATTTCTGGCAATCATGTGATGCTTTTCAGGGTTAAAAATTAAAGTGACTAAAAAATATTTGGAGCCAATATTAATTTTTATTAAAAATATACATTGCAACACTACCCATCACTAGTCAGGCAGTGATCTGTATACACAGCTATAAACTTCTGAACCTCTTAAACATTAGCGCAGATCACCAAGCTGACGCTTATTTACATTTCCTAGCAGCCAGAGGAATGAAGTGACAAACCATTTAAGGTGTTTGTCAGATGATTGAATGTAACTGATGCACCATTTAAGGTGGAATAGAAAATTTTTAGATGAATAAATGTAACTGATGCACAATTTAAGGTGGAATGGGAAATTTATTGGCTGAATACATGTAACTGATGCACAATTTAAGGTGGAATGGGAAATTTATTGGCCGAACAAATGTAACTGATGCACAATTTAAGGCTGAACAGGACATTTCTTAGATGAATTAATTTATCTGCTGAACCATTTGAGGTTGAATGGCTAATTTGAATAAGAAGCCAGCTTCACCTTTATGCCAAAATACGACTAACTCATGAATTTAATGTTTTTGCAAAAACATTGAGTTTAATTTCACAGTTTGTGGGTTGGTAGGCAGATACCCCAGTACAAGTATAAAAATATAGAAAAGATTTTTCCCCATTAAGCAGTGACTTGCAAAGTCTTAAAATAGATTTTAAACATTTCTTATTGTCTCAAAATGATCTAGCAGTAGAGGCAATAAATTCTAAGATGATGCCTAAAATCTGAGTTTAAAATTAAAATTACTGCATCTTAATGAATCTAGGATCAAGATGGCAGAATTAAAGCCATAACAGTCCTGTTGATGTATATAACGAATAACAAAGCTGAGAGAAAAAGAACTGCTTGATTTTCTCAAAGAAAAATGTTATTGTTATTATGATATCTGTATTTGAGGAACAAAACAGAAAAACATGCCCAGAAATGGAAAAGAGGGCTGATGACTAGGACGTACATAAGCATATTTGTGTAATTGAGTTTCAGCTTGTGTCATATTTTAGTAGAAATTATATTTCTGACGGTCTTGTATTAAAAAGCACTGTCATGCTCAACCCTGTTAAAACATTCATATTACTTTCTGCTGGGGTATATACTGTTAAATCTCTCTCTCTCTCTCTCTAGAGCTGAACAGACTGAGTACACAGTGAACAAAACTGCAGTGAAGAGAATATGGGCAACGTTGGGTAAGAAGACATTTAGATTTTGGGATATTATGTCATATTCACTGAGCATTAGGAAAAGTGATAAAACATTAATACCACTCAGTGGTGACGCAAATAATATCGCTTATCAGTGGCACATGTTGAAATTCTGAGATATATCCGATAGATAACTGTCAGATTTCATAGTGAATTTGTTGGGAGAAATAGGCAGATGTGAAGACCTGAGCAACACTGACCATGGCCATATTAGTGCCACCTCATAGCTTACAGAACTTAATGCAGACATGTCCAACTCCAGTCCTGGAGGGCCGGATTCCTTCAGTTTGGTGATTGCCCTTCTCTGACATGACAATTAAACAAACTCATTACCTGCATCTTGGAGGTCTTGTAGAGTCCATGACTTGACAGGTCAGAACTTTGTAGGCAGGATGAACAAATTAACATAGTCATCATGTTTTGGCCTTATCAGTCTACATAAAAAGTAAAAGTTTGGTTGTAATCTTGCCATTGATGTTGCTGTAGTAATGTCTTGTCTCCTTCGCTACAGACGGCAGTGTGAACTCTCAGATGGTGCCGTACTCCAGGCTGTGACATGACCTAAGAAGCCAGAGAGAGAGAGAGAGAGCACTCTTCTCTACACCTATTCATCACTTTCTCTCGTCCACTGATGGCAGTATGTCCTCTATTTTAGTCCAGATGACTCCACAGTGTTCCCAGCTTCAACAGTCGTGCTGAGAACTTACTGTCACATTTTAGTTTGATGGTCTGCTGTAGATGCTCACTTACACTTTACATAACCTACCCTTCAGCTCAGCCCAAAACTTATGGCCAGATTTCATCTCTCAGGTGAGGCAGCATGACCCGGGATTTGATCCAGCAATCCTCAGGCCATAGTGTCAGTGCCTTAATCCTTCTGTATGGATGTTTCCACAGAGCCTCAATTTTTCACATTTTCTCATAATGAATGAACAGCAATTAAATGTCTGTATTGTTGTACTACCAATACTCACCACCAAGTGGAGTCCCATAATAAACACCCAGTAACACCCTAGCAGCCATGTAGTGAGTAGTGTTAGCTTTATAGCAGCACCTAACAATCACTTCACAGATCATAGCAACCTCCTAGATACACCTTAGCGACCGCCTGGGAGACCATAGAAACCCAACAAGCACCAACCTAGCGACCATTAAAAGTCCATAGCAACTGCCTAGATATACTATAGCAACCACCTGGGGACCATAGCAACCCAACCATCCCAAACCTAGCAATCGCTTCAGAGATCATAGCAAGCTCCAAACCTTAGCAACCATTTGGAAGACCATAGCAACCCATTAGTAAAACCTTAGCAATCACTTCAGAGATCATAGTAACCTCCAAGATACACTTTAGCAACCGTGTGGGAGACCATAGCAAGCTGCGTGAGCAACGCCTTAACAATCACTTCAGAGATCTTATGAGCGACCTACAACAGTGCTTTGTTTATACAAGATATGCCTTAGCAACCGCCTGGGAGACCCTAACCTCCATCTAGAAATATCTTACTAACCAAATGAGAGATCACCTTAGATCTTAGAAGTCACTTGCCATAGCAAGTAACTAGACAGCAACTACCTATGAGGCCACAGCACCTGAATTGCCCTAGAAACCATCTAGGGGGTTGCTTAGGCTGCACAATCAGTCTATTTTCTTCAGGAATTTAGATAAATTACTGCAGCTGTAGAATAAACACTTTGTAGCCCCAATATGACTGTAGGTACAGTTAACAGTCATTTGATTCTCAGGTGTAAATAACTTTGATTGTAGATATTAATTTATAACAGGAAGACTACTGTAAGGCCATGTCAATCAAAACACTGTGAATTAACATGTACTGACTATGTTTCATATTTGACAGTAACAATAAAATGTTTCTGATTATACTTTGAACCTGTGTGGATAAATATCTTCAGCATGAAGTGTTTCATGAATAGGATGAGTGCTATCAAATATATTTCATATACTGTGTATAGAATTGAAAATATTTTAAACCATTTATATTGTCAAAAACATTAAAATAAACATAAACAGTAATAAAGGAAGCAGAACAAGTTTGGTTGCAGAAGTTTTCCTCAGTGCTCCTTAGTCATCACATGGCTTTATTGAAGTCCATGAGCAGCACACTTAACATAATGAACTATTGATTAACCAAACCAGGTGTTGGATGATGCAAGTAATACTGGACTGTCATGAGGAGAGGCTTGGAAAGTTAAATCAACAAAATTGTTACCATATTGTTACTTACTGTAAAGTTATTTGGATTCTATTTTTTTGTTTTCATGTCTAAGTAAAAACTTACTGCTTAATTACTTTATAAATGTAATTTTTGAAAACTTTTGCATTTCATGCTTAGAGGTGTGATATTTGTCAAGACAAATAAATCCCACATCCTGCATTTAAGAGGAGTCAAATTTTCACGTTATCTGGACTAAAGTACTCGAGCAGTCAGTATGTTTGGTGCATTAACTTTTAATTTTGTTCATTATTATAAATCATTTATCTCACATAGTGTAAGAAATTATATAAGCATATCTATTTCACTTAAAATGGACCTTCACATTATTTCTTATTTGAGTACAATTTACACATCCGACTTCTTTGGGTTCCTGAAAATATTTGTTTATTTTTAGAATATTTTTAAAACTGTATAAATATTAAAACACACAAAACTCTTGTCTAACACACAAAAAACTATTGACTATTATCTCCTATTCTAGTGATTAATAGTGTTTACTGAAGTTGATCGTAGACTAAAATCTTCTAGCATTTAAGCATTTATTTAGTGTATTTATCTCCTGTTTTAGTGATTATTATTTATTGAGGTTACAAACAGAAAAAATAAAGCTTTGGTCTTGGTATATGAAAAGATAAAGTGTTATGCCATCTTTCAGTATTTGTTAATTACATTAGCTTGGTAGCTCTGGAGCAGAAGTATTCTCATTGTCAAACCTCTTTAACTTTCAGGATTAAGGATGTTTCAGGAATCAGCATGCTTTAGTATCAACCCTAAGATGGTCATATCAGAATATTATAACCACCCTGGTTTGACCCAGGACGTCACAGATGTTATGTGACAGGGCTGCATGTATAAATAAGTGAGCACATCACAGTGTAAAACCATTATCATTGACAAAGGATGTGATGTCCAGGACATGATAATAGGGTACCAGGTGAAGCAAGGTGGTAGTAATATCACTTAGTGGGATGTTCTATATGGCATAACAAAACAGCACCGGAAAAAGATGTTCCCCACTTTAATATTCACTTTAATTGACATTGACTTACTCCAACCACCTCGTACATCAATATTTTTTGATGGGTCTGATTTGAATTAATTGTTTGGGGGGGAAAAAAGAGCCGAGACAAATGTATTTTTTGCCTTTTTTGCACAAAACAGTACATTTAATTCAAGTGTTCCCCAGCACAAATACATAAGAAAGGAGTCATTCTATTCCCCTCTATCTCTCCCTCTACCTCTCTTTCTCTCTTTCTTTCTCTGTATACTCTGTCTGTTTGTGTTCAGAGTGGTGATATGGGACAAAATTCTCTGGGCAAGAGCTACATCACCGAATAACACAACAGAAGTCACAGAGTGAGGAGAAGGTCAAGGGCGTGAGAGAAAAAGAGATGGAGAAGAGAAAGATAAAGAGACGACTGTTTTGACTGACCAAATAAATGACAGAAGGTAGGACATGGCTGCAGTCAATAAATATTGAGGCAACAACAATCATATATTTATATATATATATCTATATATGTATGTACTGTATGTATATATAAAAAAATCCATAATGTTTACAGTTGGATCAAACTGAAGCCAGAGTACATGGAGGGACTAGAGAAGCAAGGAATGTTGGGAAATGTAGTTTTTGCTGCCAAAGATAAAGCGAGTTTACGTATCAGTGCACAGAACCTTCAGGATGAACATGTGTCCAGTATAACAGAATGACTTTCTCCTCAAGACGCTCATACTACAGTAAAGTCTAGGCTAAAACACATGAATTTCTGTTTTATTCTCTCTTTTTTCTACTATTACATTTTCATCAAGTACAAAGTTAAAATGCATTTGTTATATTAATAAAAGATTAAAATAATAGTACTTTTTTCACTTTTTTCTCCATTACTATCACAACATAAAAACAGTCATAGTCAAGACCGGTTGTCTCTTCATTCCCAACAATATATTTTCATGTAATTATTATTCTTTTGTTACTTTTTAAACTCTCTCATTTAAGAATAAATTGTATAGCACCTTTTTGAAATGCCTTCACACAAAGATCAGACTCAGAAAATAACCTCATAAAGGAACGTCCTTTAAAGCTGTCGACTGGTTATTGGTTGACTCTCAAATTCACCTGTCAATCCCCCTGTCATTCCAGACGAGTTCATAAATATACACAAAGAAAGCAGGAAAGAAACAAACAAACAAAAAAAACAGATTTGGGTGTGAACTAAATTGAATGGACACACCCCCTCCCCATCAACAGCTTATTAGAATTAAGCTCCACCTTAAAACAAGCTAGGCTAACACTATCGGTCTATGATCACACTGAATTACCCTAAACACACCTGCCACACAAAACATGGTCGAAGGCTAAAAGATAAACAAAAAGGCAAACGTGTCTATGTACAGTACAATTCATTATGGTTGAACCCCGTGTGGGTTTCATGTTGTAGGACATAAAAGTGGAGCTTCTATCAAGCAAGCTGTGCTTGCGCAGGGGTGGGGAATCAAAGACCAGAGTCCAGTGCAGTTTGCTGACTTCTCTGCACTGATCAACTGATGAGCTGAATTAGTGCTTGAGAAGAAGAAGCAGCTCTCGCTAATCTCCTTCGGAAAGTTCTCCACATCCGTGTAGAAACACTAGGGGGCAGTGGCCAGCTACTTTAGCAGTGCCCAGGGAAGCAGTTGGGCCTTAGTTGGTTTGCTCAAGCAAAGGGGAAGCACTTCATGCACACCCCCTACACTCGTTTTCCTGCCAGTTCAGGGGGACCAAACTTCTGCCCACAACATCAAGAAAAACACCAAAGTGCGCAAGAGTTCCCCAGCCCTGACATCACCGGAGCATCTTCTCAAAGCATAGCTTAGCCTACGTCTTGGACTTAACTCGGTCCATTTGTGTATGCTAATTCAGGTCAGATACGGATGTAGGGTTTTAATAATGACAGTACATTTACATAAAACAATTTAGTCCAGGATTGGGGCATAACCTGTTTATAAAAAAGGACCTTAGACTGCCCTCTTGTTACTGCCCAGCTAGGCTAGCATTTTAGCTGTGGGAGTCTTAAGATCATGAAAAAAAAAACGATCATTTGAGATTCTCTAAGCACCAGAATGTCCCGTTCTCTGATCTGGAAGAGCAGGGACAGAATACAGTAATCTAGATTGTAATCTGAAAGGTGTGTGCACACTGTCAGCACCAACACACCACAAGAGAGGCCACGGCCACCGAGTCGGAGGAATTCTGGGAGCACCATGTGACCGGGTTTATATGACATCACACAGGGAGGCCACTATCCCAGAATCCCACCAGAGCACAGATTTACATCAAACTGAGGAGCTAAAACTAAACCAGTTGGTCTGTGGGTTAACATTGCAGGCTAATGCTAGCCTGGTCCTTACTCACAGCTTAAAGAAAACAAAACCAAGTTTAAAAAGTGCAATAAATTATGAAGAACAGTAAAGTAAAGATAAAAAGGGGGGAAGAAAGCACCCTGGAGAATTTTTTAAATAGTATGTTTCTACACACACACACACACACACACACACAAGCACACAAATATAATAAAAATTGTGATATTTGTCAAGACCTTGTAGTTTTACACTTTTACAGTAGAAATGGATTCAGCTGGTGGTTATTAACATCACCACAGTGATTTGTGGAAGGATTTGAGATTTGTCCTTTTCTTGCTGCCATTTGCAGAGGGGAAACTGCAGCAAATTGCTCTGAGAGTTGGAGCTCTCTGAGATCTATAAAACAGAGCATTCACTCTCAGGAGCTTTTTAGAGTAGTATTGCATCAAAGTAACGTACACTCTTTAAAAAGATGGTTCTTTAGTAAAGAAAACAGTTCTATATAGAACCATGAACACTCAAAGAACCCTTCATGTAGATAAAGATTGTTCTATCCAAAACCTTTAAATGGTCCTGTTGTAGTTACAATGTCAAGCTTGTAATAATAGCAGAACAATTTTTGGTGCTATATAGAACCATTTTTCAAAAGGCTTCTTTATAGAACCATCTACTGCACATTCCTCATCAATCAGAAGAACCCTTTCACCATGCAAAGTACCCTTTGGGTTCATGGTTCTATGCAGAACCATTTTATTTACTAAAGAACCACTGAAGAACCCTTTTAAGAGTGTTGATAAAAGGTTCTTTGCATGGTGAAAGGGTCTTCAGATTGATGAGGAAAGTGTTGTAGATGGTTCTATTCAGAACCTTCCATTCATTCATCATCTTCTGCTAATCCGTGTCGTGGGGGTAGCAACCCAAGCAAAGTAGACCACACATCCCTCTTCCCAGCCATCTCTTGTAGCTCATATGGAAGGTTTCCAAAATGTTCCCAGGCCAGCTGAAATATAATTTCTCCAGCATGTCCTGGGTCTTCCCCAGGGTCTTCTCCCAATTGGACATACCCGGAACACCTCACCAGGGAGGTGTCTAGGAGGCATCAACAAGAACCCGAGATACTTAAACTCCTCCACTGCAGACAAGAACATCCTCCCAACCTGGAGTGAGCACTCCACCTTTTCCTGGCTGAGTACCATGCTCTCAGATTTGGAAATACCGATTCTCATCCCAGCCACTTCACACTCAGCTGCAAACTGGTCTAGTGGGAACTAAAGGTCCTGGCTTGATGAAGCCAGCAGGACCACATTATCTGCAAAAAGCAGATAAAGGAATCCTGAGGCCACCAAACCAGACACCTTCTGCCACTTTGCTGCACCAAAAAATTCTGTAGTGAGAGTCACAAATCAGTGACAAAAAGCAGCCCTCAACTGGAAAGTCCAACCTCAAATGGAAACCAGTCTGTCTTACTGCCAGGAATGCAGACCCATGCTTTGGTTGTATAGAGACTGGATAGTCCATAGCAATGAGTCCAGTACCCTATACTCACTGAACAC
Organism: Crenuchus spilurus; assembly: GCA_036984385.1. Lineage (NCBI taxonomy): Eukaryota > Metazoa > Chordata > Actinopteri > Characiformes > Crenuchidae > Crenuchus > Crenuchus spilurus. The sequence continues at coordinate 8,998 of BRDA01026670.1, forward strand.
TCCACACAGGATACCCCGAGAGACAAACTCAAATGCCTTCTCCAAATCCATAAAACACATGTGGATTAATTGAACAAACTCCCGTACACCCTCTAGGATCCTAGCAAAGGTGAGGAAAACTGGGTCTTTTTGGTTTTCTTCTTCATGGAGGTCTTTTTGGATCATTTTTTTCTGGCATGTGACCCAGGACCAATTTGTCTTGGGAGACCCTACCAGGGGCTATTGCCCCAGACAATCTAGCTCCTGGGATCATGAAGGCATGCAAACCCCTTTTTGAAAATGGTTCTATATAGCCCCCAAAAGGGTTCTGATGTAGTTATGATGTCAAGCTTGAAGTAATAGAGGAACCCTTTTCTCAAAAGGTGCTCTATCGAAACATCTACAACACATTTCTTGTCAATCTGAAGAACTCATTCAGCATGCAAAGACGAACACTCAAAGAACCCAAAGGGTTGTTCAGATTGATGGTGAAAGTGCTGTTCTTCAGACTGATAGTTCTTCAGCAATCTGAAGAACCCTTTCATCATGCAAAGAACCCTTTGGGTTATTTGAGTGTTCATGGTTCTACATAGAAACATTTTCTTTACTAAAAAACACTTGAAGAACCATGTCTTTTAAGAGTGATAGAGCACTTGGACATGGACAGAATGAGGCTTTTGACATGTCTCCACAGTGCTCTTCACCTTTCTACATTATCCTGTGTGTGTGTGTGTGTGTGTGTGTGTGTGTGTGTGGTTCCAGCTTTCTTGCATGCATGTGATATTAACTCTCTGTGAAATGATCTTTTTATCACATTGCTCTCTCACAATGTGTAGTTCTCAGCTGGTCAAAAGTTTGAGGACTCTCCTGGTGTACACATCAAAAAAATCTGTTCATAGTTGAGTTTGCTGATGTCTGATTGATTTTGTACACAGTGCACTGCAGTTTAATAGAACAGATTAAGGCCAGTGAGGATGGCTGGATTTGAGCTCAGTAAGGTTTTTTAAGCTCTTGCATACTCATACTCTGATTTCTAGAGCTCATCTCAGTTTGAGCATGTGCAAAAACATTGCTGTGCCAGAAACGCCAAACAGCACCTGGTGAGTTAGCAACAAGCCCTTTTTGGAGCAAAGAAACTGAAACTTCAGGCTTGAGGAAATGAAGAATCTTCTAGATGGAGGCAAATATTGGATTTAAGACATTAAGTTCTCACAGATGAAATTGTCATTCAAAGTAAATAGACAAACACTTGTCTAAATAAAAGCTTGTCCCAGTCTTTGTGGCAAGACAAGGAAAACTGTTAGAAGAACGTCACTGTGGACTATTTTAAAAGAAGATGCATATTTGTCGTAGGTGTATTGGGATGGACCTGGCGATTCTGTAGGCATAATTACACAGGAGTTACAATTTCAATACTGTAAGCAAGGCAAAGTATTGCTACTGTATGATTTCCACTGGAGTAGAAGAGCCTAATGGCTGAAAAAAACATTTATCTGCAAACTATTAATTTTTAAAAATCAATAGTTTGTGAATCAATACAGCATCACAAAAAATATTTACTTACAGCCCTACAGGTGCCAGCCCTTTGCATCCTTCGGAGCAGAAGAGCTTCGATATGTGCTTTTATGAGAAAGGAGAATTTGCTCTTCATACCGAGGAAGACGCTTTGAAGGACTGGAAGGTGTGTGTTTTATGTTAAGTCCCCAAACTTTTGACCGGGCAGCGTGCATCAACCTGTGTGTGTTGTCAGGCTCTCTGTGTACAGTAAGGCCTCTTTAGTGTGGCTGTGCATTGGTATTGCCGAGAGGGAGGAGCTGATAGAGAGACTGAGAGAGACACCGAGAAAGAGAGAGAGAGAGCACCTGTATGATCAGTTGATCAGTAACTGTATAGTTGTATAGTAGAGTTGTATAGTACCACAGAGGAGTAACTGTAAACAAGTGAATTAGTTGAACTGTGTGTTTAAGCACCAGGCTTTCCTCTCACCACTGTGTGTGTGTGTGTGTGTGTATATGTATGTTGTATTAATGATTGCACATATATGGGGATAAAGAATGCAGTTTCTATGGGGTCTGAGTATAAAATGTCATGACCTTTCCAACCTGCTTTGTGCTCAAAGAGACAAATGTCTACTCACTCACTCTCTCTCTCACACACACACACAGGTTATTTTTCACTTCTGCGTGAAAGAAGTGTTGCTATCACAGATGAAATGTGTCACTTTTCAACAGTATTAAAAACAAAAACAAAAACCAAACAAACCATTAGCAATACAACCGCCAGTGGCAATAACTGGGGTCCAAGCACCATTACTGTTGAAGTTGGTCAGAAACATGCTAATGTGGCCAATATATATTACAATCTTATGTTCATATAGACTCCACCTAACACCCAGTGATGTGATATATATATATATATATATATATATCACATCACTGGGTGTTAGATGGAGTCTATATGAACATAAGATTGAACTTTCATGAAAATCTGTCACTACAGCTGATGTCTGACCAGCAATGGTGGCCATTATGGAATCCTCCTTTACGTCCATATCATATTACACACAAGGTCAAAGATGTAGCATCTGGAAAAGACGTTTTTATGTTATAGCACTCCCTTTACTCCCCAGTGCATTCTGGGGGTTGGGATGTAGAAGAAGGAGAAAGGAGAATGAAAAGGAAGAAGAATATGAATATAAAAAATAAGATGATGATGAACAAGTAGAAGAGGATGGTGATGAAGATGATAATGAAGAAGAAACTGCGTAATTGTAAAATCTGTTGCAGCACCATTGGTACTTGGACCCCTTCTAACAGACAGTCATTATGAAATTGGCAGTAAAATCAGATAATGAAACTCATAAACAGTTGCAGTCCTGTGCAAGTCTGTCCAGCTGAGAAAATGTAAAGTTTTATAATCAAATGTATATAAAATCAAATTAACCTGAATACAGAAAAGGTTCCACAAACTTATCAGGATCATTGGACCTTATTCACCAACCGATCTTAACCCTTTAACATTCTGCTAAATAATTTGGTAACACATTTAAGTCACTGTATCTTTTTGAAGAAGGTGTTGAACTTAACACAATGTGATTGCGCCATCTCTACCAATTGGTAGAAGTATGTTAAGCTAAAAAACATCCACTAGAGGTCACTAAAAGGGCAACATTTTCTTGTCTGAATGCAAACGAGCAGCTTCATATCCAAACCACAATGAATAAACTCGATCAAATGCTGAAAAACCATTAGCGCTGTTTGTAACAAGATTGTAACATTCACCCAAGCCTTCTTATTTGGGATGTTTTCAAATTAAGCCTGGCTCACATTACAGGATTTAAAAAATCCTAAACGATGTTGAAAAGGTAACACCTCATATATAATGACATTTTCACAGATGTTTCTGTCCTTGATCATTGTTATTCATAAAGGTGCCCACACTGCATCATCTGAACACCACACACTTTAAGAGTAACACACCTAACCAACAGCTCAGCCTCAAAACCTCACAGGAGTTTCTCGTGAACTAGATGTAAACAAACATGGCAGATGACCGCAAAACAATTTCAGTGCTAGTTGTGAGATTTTTCTCCTCAGCAAAAAAAGGATGTGAAACCACAACAGCTCACATTGTAAAGACACTCAAAATCAGCCTGATTAAGCTGTAGTGTGAGCCAGACTTTATAAGGTGACATGATCCATCATGATAAGAGCACAGCTGCAAACAGTCTTGAAATCTGATGAAATTGTTTGTTAGCACATTTCTCAAGAACACATTTAAGCAAATTCTTATGAAAGTATTGGTGAATGAGGCCCATTCTTCCTCTGTTGTTGTGAGCTAGTAAGAACAACACATGTTTGATTCCTGATCATCCATCAGCAGCTCACCTGTTTTAATTTAATGAAGTGTTGATTAGCTAAACCAGCTAGTGGATGGTCACTGTGCTGCCTGGAGAACACAGATCATATAATGTGGTAATGGCATTTCTTCATTCTATTGTTAGAGCCTTTCTTAGCCAATCAAAGGCTTCCTGTCCTAATCAGTGGATTGAAATAGTATTTTCTCAGGTGGCCAAGGACATGTGCACAGTTCTTTAAATCCTAGGTCTGCAATAAATAGTTGACATGTAAAAATGAGACGACTATGTAGTTGGATGAAACATAGATGAATAGCACCAGTAGGTCGTCTAGCAACTACCAAAAAACAACTGTAAGGGGTGGAGCTTGGTCTGTATTTTCATAATAGGTGGGTGGGGTCACAGGCAGGCGAAGTATTCTTTGAGAGGTGCAAAGAGGTGACGGATGACAGGGACACTCCATGATCTTCCCAGAAGCCTTTGCCTAGCCAGACGACTCATGTTGGAGACATCTGTGTAATGGACAGGAAAGCCAAATACTCTGAGAGAGAAACAAAGAAAGAACGAAAGACAGAGACAGTGAGTGACTCAACAATGTAGCTCAGTGACTCAACAATCCATCCCTCCACCCACCCATTAATCTATCCATCTATCTACCCACTCACCAATCCATTCATCCATCTACTCATCCATCCATTCATTCATCCATCCACCCACATATCTCTTAATGCATCATCCACTCACCAATCCATTAATCTATGCATTCATTTATTTATATACCCACACACCAGTCCATCCCTTCATTCATCCACTCACCAATACTTTCATCCATCTACTCATCCATCAATTCATTCATCCATCCACCTACACATCTGTTAATCCATCCATCCACTCACCAATCCATTCATTTAT
>BRDA01026672.1:3371-15622 GCA_036984385.1 Crenuchus spilurus
TGATCGTGTATCACAAAAGAGTTGGGACTCAAAATGGAGTGTGACAAGTGTCTATGTATCTTGTTTTCATCGACTTGTGAGAGTAGAAATCGGACACCAACATTTAGCCACGTCTACCTACTTTTGTTCTATGTATCTGTGAACAGTGTGAGGTAAAACTCAGGGTTGAGAAAACACTATGTGCTAGTAATGCAAGACTTCTAGCTCTTCCTAATCTACTACTGCCATTCTGCCACTCAGCTAAAGGTCTTAGACTAAGTCTAGAACTGTGTACCAGAGTCTGCTGTCTGCAGATATATCTTAAGCTCAGTTCGTTATAATATTTTATAAATGAGACTGTGACTTCATATCAAATCTGTATGATGAGTTCATTGTAAACAATGACTGGATGTACATTAATGTGTAATATTATACAGAGTAACATGATGGATTGTAATGCTACCAGATGTAGATGTGCTGTTTTGGATCTATTTTCATTATAAAATGTGACAGTGTTTATAACTAGGAGACTCTGACTCTCTCAGTGAGTCAGCTTTGACTTTATTATTTGGGATTTAGATTGACATTCAGCTAACATAAGATCATATAGAACCATTAAGGCTAAAACAGTGGATTTTTGTTTAATAATAGCTCCCTTTATTCTTATAAAAACAGCGCTATGAAAAAGAGATTTTGTGTCAAGTGTCAAGTTGACAGCTATTATGACTTTTAAATGCTACCTGCCTTTCTACGCCATAGCTTCCTTTGAATGAATAAAATAGCAAATTAGTGTTATATGAGTCTTCTCATATAATTGTTTCATTAGGTAATTCAAATGCAGCAATGTCAACAGCAGTAAAGAAGCAGATAATGACATGCCTGTAATTATAATCATGAAGAAATCCACCATCATTTACATATCAGTGGGTCATAGCTTCTTGGTACATGGATATCCATTATTTAATATTAATATCTTTATTATTGACAGTAATATCTAACATTACAGATGGTCACTGGAAGAAGGAATAAAGAACATTCTTATGACATCTTTCAATTTAAGTTACTCTGAAGACGTCCTAAAACACCCCTGAGCTAAAAACTACAGTAACTATTTCTCAAAAACAACCACAGCTGATTTCACCATGTTCTTACAAACAGTTCACAGCAGCATACTGCAGACTAGGTATCCCAAGTACCTGAGGGACTGAGCCATACAGGGCATCAACGGCAAGACAAACACAGTACTAACTTAAACATATTCATTAAAAGCAACTAATCAACTCAACACGGTTGCTATGTTATAGTTTTGAGCCAGATGAACACAGATGAGATATTCTCTACAATAGTCACAGTCTTCTTATTTCTCACTGAAATGATTGGAAATATGACTCTATTAATGTCATTATCACAGCACACAAGAATCACACAACAACGAAGAGTTTATGAGGGAGAGCGATGGTTTAAATCATCTTTTTAGAGTTTAGCAACATTTTTTAAAAACTATTTTGACTGGCTCACTAATTATAAATCTTAGAGTCCAAGTCCCGACCCCAGAGACTTGACCCCCATCCCAAAAAATAGACTCATTAAAAACTGATCCTGTTTGGAGCTTTGATTCTCAGTCACATCCTTAAACAAGAGGGTTCTTTAATAAACTGGTTCTTCATTTGATTAAATGGTCATTTTCTGTGATGGACACATTTTTGTAAGTATCAGAATAAATAATTACTGTTAAAAAGTCTAAACTTTCAGTACTGCAGAACCCTTTTAGCTTAGAGTGTAACAGTCAGAATCTACTTGTTATTGACCAAAAATGAAGGTTCCTCAAGGTTCTTTAGTAGAGTCAATGGTTATAAAACAGCAAGTTAAAGATCCATATGCATACTTAATTTGTGCTGTATAATTAGATGATTTTTGATGTAACGCCTGTTGTATATGATACTTAAAAGTACCTTTTTTGAAAATGGTTCTGAATATCAACAAAAAGGGTTCCACTAGTCAAAGGTCAATTATTTCATCTTATATAATGTTAAAGCTCTTCTGCTAGGGGCATATAAAATCATGCAGAAGAACAAAGAACATGTTACTAGAACTACAAACCACAGTTATTCTGCACAAGATAGAAGTCAGCGCTCCAGACACATCCTCTCATTAAAATAAAACAATCTGTTAATTGAGCCTGTATACACCTACATACAGCTGATTACAGCTGCATACATCTACATACACCTGCATAGATCTGTAGCATTCAGTGCAGGACCACTAGCTTATGTAACAGGTTTACCCCGGGTCATCAGACTGCTGAACTCCGAACTCTAAACTCCAAAACCTGAATGATAATATGCAGTTGTATAAGATACAAGTCATGTCAAATTTATTTATAAAGCACTTTTTACAACTGATGTCACAAAGCAGCTTTATATGTTAGTAATATACTAATATATTATATATTAGTAATAACAAAACACCAAATCCCCAGGGAGCAAGCCAACAGGGACAGTGGCAAGACTCCCTTAGAGCTGGAGGAAGAAACCTTGGGAGGAACCGGACTCACATGGGGGAATCATCCTCCTGTGGTCTACTAATTATAATTTAATGATAGACAGTCATCACACAATCCTATGATGCTGTTGTAGTGTTCTGGTACTGATATGGTGACAGAATATAATAATAATAATAATAATAATAATAATAATAATAATAATAATAATAATAATGTTAGCAGCAAACAGAGTCCATATGAACTTGAATGTGGTCAGTAGTGTAGGGGCATCTGGAGCAGATAACAGTAGTTGGTCATTGTGGGGGGCTGCTGGTCTAAGGTGGCATCAGGCAGACTTGGTGGGCAATCACTCACTCAGAAAGAGACCGATGGAATTAGTTCTGTTTGAGTTTATAAAGTACAATGATTATGAGACTTATCAGAGTGTGGCTAATGACTCCAGCAGAACTATCTAGAACAGCTTAAATAAAATGGTAATAGATAGTATAATAGATAATATGCCCTTGCGTGTACTCTGCATTCTACTACTACCTCTCATTCACAAAATAAATCCAAATAATTGTTATTTGTCACTACTTAAGTTATAGTTTTTTTTTCTGCTGCTGCTGTATGCTCCATATTATATATATATATATATATATATATATATATATATATATATATATATATATAGTTTTCATTGAAATTGATAGAGTCTATACTTCAATCCTGTGTTCAGCCAGTTGCAATGAAATTTTGTTCAGTGTTCACTTGCTGTATGCGAAATGTCAATCATTTTAGCTTGTCTAAGTCTAATTCTAGACACCTGCATACACCAAGTACTTCACCTGATTAGAAAACTAAAATTGACTTTTTTATGACTCGTGACAGAAAAAAGGATTCATCCTCAATGCTGCTTCTACTATACATGTTCCCTTGTGTATTATCCTGTTGTCCTGTATATATTTGTTAGACATCCTCTCTGCAGGTCATTCATCTCACTCAGTGTGTGGACAGTTATCTAATGAAATGAATTCACTTGTTCTGTTACATGGAGACAGCTAATGGAATTTGAACTACATGTCAGTCACTTTAATAGGCCACATGGGCTGTTTTCCATGACTTTCAAATGTAGACAACCAATCTTGAATAAATGTTGTAACTTGAGAGCTAATGTTTGGATGCTCCTCATAAAGCATATTCTACTTACAAAAGTGTTCCCTGCAAAATATTACAAATATTCTGGGAAGCCCCACTGCTTCCCCTGTAATGTGCTGCTGCATCATTTGAAAGTGCAACACTGTTGTCGTGTCAGCTCAGTACATATGCAGTGATGGTGGGATTTAGTCTTTTTCTCCTTTTTGTGATGGAATTGCACAGGGTAATATGTTGGGTCATCTCTTTCTCAAAGGGGGAATATTAAACACTGAAGGTTAAGCTTTATAATATCTGAGCACAGGGGTCTGTTACTTAGGTAACACAGATAATACAGCTTTTGTATGGTTTATATATCCAGAGCTGACTGTCAGTGAGCAGCCCCAGACCCCAACGCAAAGATACTGACAAACTAAGTGGGCTTTTTACTTTCCTCCTCTTTTCTCTGACTGAGTGCTATACTATAGGTGACTTCACAAGAGCATCTTCACCCCCCCCCCCGTCCACCCCCCACACCCCAGGGATAAAAGTCACCTTCTCAAAATCTCATTGAAGAAAAAGCCACACAGGAAATAAAAGCTACGCTCTATATTCCACCAAATCACAGAGTTGGAGCTTAGCAGGAACGGGCCACACTATACTTTCTTGCAAGTTCTCTTGCAGTCAGCAGTATAGAAGAGAGAGAGAAAAAGAAAAGGATAAAAGAGTTGAACCAGGTCAGGGAATTATAAATAACATTAGATCCTTCTCTCTTTTTGTTCATTTTTCTCTCCTTTTTCCCTCATTTAAACAACAGAGCAAGTTCAGCAGAGCTTTTTGCTTCTTGGTTTTGGATCCTTCTTTATGTGTTTGTGTAGGTGTGAATGTTTTCTTAAGCAGGAAATGAAACGCTCTGGGCTTAAAGAAGTTGCTCCTCAATCAAAGCAGCCCTCCCTTCTCACTGGACTAACACAGAGAAGACTCGAGTCATGTAGCTTGTCAGACTGAAGATAGGACTGACTGAGTGACATGCGGTTATTTCTCCAGAGGTCTGCTGAAATTACTTTGCCCTTTAAGTAGTAGCAGGTCCATAATTTAGTGATGATTATTGTTCTGATCCTTCTTTTTTATTTTTTTATGGGGGCTTTACGGGGTCAAGGAGAGTAGTTGAGTGTTATTGACTGATGCAATATGAATGTATTAATCTGAGAAACAATCAGGTTAACATATGAGGTTGTAGACGTAGTTTAAGGTTGCTAATCTTGGCTAGCTTGTAAACTCTGCAAGTGTTGTATTGTCAAGTTCTTCCCAGCATACAGTTCTTATAAAGATTACATTACATTATAAACCCTTAATGCCAGCCAAGACTTATCCTTGACTGATCATCTTGTTTTTGGTAAAATAGGCCCTCATCAGTTTGTCCTTAATTCTTAACTCACGGTAAGTGTAATCTTCCAAACATTTATTTTGGCACACTTAACTACAGGGGTTAGACAATGAAACTCTAAGAGCAGAGTGTGAAGGTTCAGTTAGCAGGTAAGAGCACAGTTATATAGTATATTACAATGCACACAACATTATGGGTGACATACCAGATTTCAAAAGAGGACAAATTGTTGGTGCACGTCTTGCTGGCGCATCTGTGACCAAGACAGCAAGTCTTTGTGTCTAAATATTATTGAGCCACTTTGGGGTGATTTGGAGGAGGGAGTCAGGAAACGGTTTCCTCCACCAGCATCACGTAGTGACCTGACCACTATCCTGCAAGAAGAATGGCTTAAAATCCCTCTGACCACTGTGCAGGACTTGTATATGTCATTCCCAAGATGAACTGACACTGTATTGGCCGCAAAAGGAGGCCCTACACCATACTAATAATTTATTGTGGTCTAAAACCAGGTGTTTCAGGTTCACTGTCTAACCCCTGTATGTCTGTGTGGTGGATTTAATTATTTATTTATTTATTAGAATGATGATGGTCTGTTGCGCTGCCATTGACTTTGATCCTCATGAAAGTTGGCAGATCAAATACCAGATGCACATTTCACCTCTAAAATCAGCTCCTGGCCTTTTTTATTCTGCTCCCTTGTGCTTGAAGTAATGATGCACTAACAAACAGCTGGTCAACAAACAACTCAGCAATGAACTGTCCAACTGGTCCTCTTTAAACCCAAAAAGTTCTAAAAACTGGAAAACGTTTCAAAATGCAAAGAGCAGCAGAGCATACAGTACATATTATACCCAAAATAGAAATACTGTATTGGCTTTAACTTCAGCATCTCTCTTTCATTTTGCTGTTCTCTTAAATACAAAAAGAGTAAACACTGGTGTTTGAATTTTTTATGTTTTAAATAATTTTATCCAGTTTGTTTCTAAAGTTCAAGCTTCTATAATGTACTTTGATCAATGTTTTAAATGTTTTGTATTAAAACAATTAAATGTAGTTTTTAAAATCTAGTTTTAAGTGTATGGCTGCTGACTCTTTTTAATTCTAGTCATGTACTTATTTCTACAACAGTAAGAACAAAGCCCTGCTATTGACTGTGGTTTCCATGGGAACAGCTGTCTGCGATTGATCGATGGACGTGGTTATTTGAGGCCTGAATCTCCTCTTAGCATTAGCTTAACTCCTCTTTACCTCACTTTTCATCCCCAGACAACAATGTGACAGACAGTAGACTGTAGACATTTTAAAGCTCTTTATCAGGTAAAACAGCATCAGGAACTAAAAGTCTTAAAATCAAGGTTTAAGTCACACTGAACTGTGAATATAAAGACCAGCTCCAATAAAGCTAATGATGGTGAGAAGAATGTACATAAATACAATGCACATACAGTTACAGGTTTTAAACACATCATTCAAAGCTGATCATATCTGATTGGTCACTCTAAACAGAGGCTAAAGGTTCACACTGAATACAAAAGAATCTTTATCAGATTCACTTTCATGACTGTAGAATTAGCCGCCCAGAAAAGTCAGTAAAATGACATAAATTATAAGTATGTGAATGTTCTTGTTGCTCAGTTTTACAAAACTTTTTATTTTTTTAAGATTGTTGTGCATTCTAGCAACATATAGGTGCATGATGCCCTCATAACAGTTTTGTCTTCTCTGTAACATTAATGTTATTTCATTGAGTTTTCAAACTGCAGAGGTACAGCAGAGTGGTTTATTCACTTGGTAAACTGATTACTAACTTAACTAACATTGGTGCCTCAGAGTTTGTAAACTTTTTAGAATTTTCTATATTTTTGAATAAAATTTACCTTAAACTTAATCAGATTGTCCTAAAGGTAACCTTTAGAGTAATTTCAACCAAACAAGAGAAAAATATTAGACTTGGTTATTTATTTATTGGGGAAAATTATGTTTGTGTAAATGTATGATGAACAAATGAGATTTCTGAGGAGCTCAGAAAAAGAGTTGTTGATGCTCATCAGGCTGGAAAAGGTTACAAAGCATCTCTAAAGAGTTTGGACTCCACCAATCCACAGTCAGACAGATTGTGTACAAATGGATGAAATTCAAGGCCACTGTTACCTCCCCAGGAGTGGTCGACCAACAAAGATCACTCCAAGAGGAAGGCGTGTAATAGGCAGCAAGGTCACAAAGGACCCCAGGGGAACTTCTAAACAACTGAAGGCCTCTCTCACATTGGCTAATGTTAATTTTCATGAGTCCACCATCAGGAGAACACTGAACAATGGTGTGCATGGCAAGGTTGAAAGGAGAAAGCCACTGCTCTCCAAAAAACATTTATGACCATCAGCAGTTTAGTGAACATCACATGGACAAGACAGAAGACTACTGAACAGTATTTTGTGGACAGATGAGCCCAAAATACAACTTTTTGGTTTAAATGAAAAGCATTATAGTTGGAGAAAGGAAAACACTGCATTCCAGCATAAGAACCTTATCCCATCTGTGAAACATGGTGGTGGTAGTATCATAGTTTGGGTCAATTTTGCTGTATCTGGGTCAGGATGGCTTGCCATCATTGATGGAACAATGAATTCTGAATTATACACATACAGAATATTATATCTACCTTTTCTCTTTTATATATTTCTTTTTTTATATCTACATATTTTACTTACATGTTTACATTGAAATAAAGAAAAAATATTAACCCTTTCATAGAAGATAATGACATTAACTGTCTATCATGCATGAAAGGGTTAACCAGTATTCAAAATAATATATGTAAAGACCAGTTACAGAATGTTACAGCATGAATATGTTTTGCTCTTTAACTACTCACCCAACACTCACCATAGCAAAGTTTAAGACAGCAGTTTAGTGTTAGTTACTCTTAGAATAATGCATTTATATACTTAGTTAATTTTAATTAATTAAACTAAATGTATTTATTGAAAACAATTATTAAATTGTGAATGTCAATAAAGTCAACTTGAGATTAGTTCACTCTATTTACAATTAACTCAATGACTTTTCAGAGATGCCATTACTCAAGTTATTTGAGGCAATTATTATTATTATTATTATTATTATTATTATTATTATTATTATTAATAATAATAATAATAATAATAATAATTCATTCATTCATTCATTATCATACCCGCTTAATCCTTATCAGGGTCGCGGTTAGTCCCCCACCCCCTCACCGGGCGCAGGGCAGGGCATTACACTATTCAACTAAGCCCAGGACAGGGCGCCAGTCCATCGCTGGGTGACACACACACACACACCTACGGACAATTTTTTCCTGACCAATTCACCTGACCTCCATGTTTTTGGACTGTGGGAGGAAACCGGAGACCCCGGAGGAAACCCACGCAGACACGGGGAGAACATAGAAACTCCGCTCAGATGGGGAATCGAACCCAAGACCCCAGCGCTGAGAGGCGAACGTGCTAACCACTAAGCCACCGTGCCCCCTATAATAATAATAATAATAATAATAATAATAATAATAATAATAATAATAATAATAATAATAATAACATTAATAATAATAATAATAATAATATTATAGTTGCAAGAAAAAGTAATTAAATGTGTTCTGATCTTCATCTCATCACATGTTTTATTGAACACAATGTAAACATTCACAGTGCAGGGTGGAAAAAGTATGTGAACCTTTAGGTCAATGCCTAGGTCCAAAATTTCTCCTGACCATTTTTTAGGTCTGATCTGTAACTATAGGAAACGTTTGGTTGAGGTTATTGCTGCCAAAGGAGGGTCAACCAGTTACTAAAGCCAAAGGTTCACATACTTTTCCACCCTCCACTGTGAATGTTTACACGTTGTGTTCAATCAAAACATGACTACATATAATTTGTTTGTGCTGTGTTAGTTTACAGACTGTGTCTGTTGTGACTTAGATGAAGATCAGAACACATTTAATGATAAAGTAAACGCAAAAGGTTCACATACTTTTTCTTGCAACTGTATTCAGCCAATTAAGTGTATATTCCTCAGTACACAATACAGTTGTGTTTCTTTAGCCAAATAATCTGTCAAACTTAAATACTGAAATATATTTTACTAGTAAAAAGAATCTGAATTATATTTATCACATAGAATATGTTGATAAAAATGGATTTATATGGGAGACATGTGGATGTCTCATTGTTTCTCATTGGAGAGCAGTTGTCTAGTGCTCACTGTGAGCTTTTTACAAACTTCTGAACTGTTCTGTATTATAACCTCTGAAAACATTATACAATCATTTTGGTGAGAATTTTCTGATTTGAAACAAACATAAAAAACACTTCTAATGAAAATGTTCAGAGTGAATCTGTAAAATAATACACTGTATGTCATTGCTATTAGAATAAGAGAAGATAAAATATGTGACCCCGTCAGGGAAAACTAGGCCAAACTCACTGGGCAACTTATTGAGGTATCGTGTCACTCACATTAGCGACAAAACTTAGCCACTCAGTATTATTGCTGTAAATGAAAGATAATAGTCTCAGATATCTGTCGTGGTACATATTTTGATCAAAAACAAAACTTAAATTCACAAAAACGTTGTTTTGAAAAAAACAAATTTTGATAAAAAAAATGACTTTGACCTGGTTTTCCCTGGCGGGGTCACATATATTCTCATGAAACAAATACACAAACTGTTACATTTTAATCTAAAATTAATCTCATTACTCATGACTTAATTTCTGTGTTACTTATTTGTTGCAAAAATATGAGCTATAAGTACAATAAGATATAATGCATTTGCAGTGCACGACCATAAACCTCATAATATTTGCCCACTTTTGAGTTAGTGAAGAGACTTTAATGCTTGATTACTTGGTTACCTTGTACTGCATGACCTGCAAAACTGCATATCACAAACTGGCTATGTAAAGGTCATATAGAAATGTACTTACTGAAGGATGACATGTTACTGCTGTTATTCCTATACCTTGCTGTTATAAAGTCTCCTCCTCTTCTGTTATGTAATGCAGTTTTTGACAAATGAATTCTTTAGTACATCATCCAAGTAACAACAATCCACTGTATAGTGTGATTTATTCCACACAGCACTTGTAGTTGTGTCTAGTACACTACAGACACATTTGAGACTAGTTTATCTGATCTTCCAGAGTTGATTGCAGATCATAATCATGTACTAAAAAAGGATTTTCTATTAAAACATCCATGAAGGTCAAGACCAAGTGTGAATTCCACTGACTGCATTCTTTTGTCTGTCCACAGCTGTTTTTTCAGCATGTTGTCCTTTCAGACTCCTTGTCCTTCTGTTGGTAATGGATTGTTTTGTTACAGAACACATTTCCTGCCTGCTCATTTATCCAGAAAATCTGCCTGATTGTCTCACTGTCCCCATTGACACTGATTACATGCACAAACAATGTGTTTACCGAATTCACCCTGTAACGAGGCGGCGCTAAGTACAATATTGTCGGGCTAATGAGCTCGTAAATGCAATATGCTGGCATTCTGTGACAATCAGCGGCACGGGCTATAATTGACGAATAGGCCAGTAATTTCTGAGTGAGCTGGAGAAGGGGTGAAGTTTCAGAGGAGTTCAAAACACAAATATAAACTGGGACACAGAATAACAAATGAATGGTTATATGAAATGATCAGCCTCAACAATTCCATTAATAACCAGTGATGATGTATGAAAGGTGTAATTAGACAGCATCATTCTACAGACAACACTGTTGAAGGGCTGTCAGTCTACAGGTGATGCTGATATTATACTGAAACAGAGAAACTAGGCTTCTACTTTACTCCTCATAAAGTCCAGCTTGATTAACCTTTGAAAGACAAAAGTAGAAGGTAAGAGCCACTGATATTAACAAGAGGAAACGATGGAACTCTCTCTCTCTCCCTCCCTCTGTCTTTCTCTCTATCTCTTTCTTCCTGGCCCCCTGCCTTTCTGAAAGATACCCACTGGCGAGCCGGCTGTCATGTCTCCTCTATGCAGATGCTGCCCTGTGCCAGTCTGTGCACCCCCCGCCTCTCTCACCCCCCTCCAGCTCTGGCCTCTCTCACCATTGGCAGTGGAGTATCAAAGAAAGACGTAGCCTAAGCCCGAATACTGATCCTTCCAGTGGAAAAGGTGCCAGTACCCATCGCACTTCATCCAGAAAAAGCTCAGGCTAGAACACTTACCCTTCTGCATGGATGTAGAACCAGTCTTACCAACCCAAATCCTACTATTCTACATAGTGATCAGCCTCGAAAGCCTCTGCGATCTCCAACAGAAGAACCTGTTTTGTTGCTTTTGTACATCTAAAGACGCAATAAAGAGGAAGTTCACCTTATTTCACATTTGAGGATCATTTACACAACTTTAAAATAAGCCTGTCTATTAATAGTATTATTAAAGACATACTAAGCATTATTAAATAGTTCAAAAATGTCTCAATTATTAACAAAAGAAACAATTTCAAAATAATGTAACTCAAAATGTGAGATAAGCTCTTTATTGATGATGCACATGTAAAACTCATATTTTTGTGAAACAAATACATTAATTTATTAGCCAATAAGAATATTGATTAATAAAGTCTCAGGTTTGTACTAAGTGAAAATATCTAATAAGGTAAACATGGCTCCTACAGACAGCTGATTGGCCAATAAATGAGTAATAATAGTATCACTTAATACAATCTTAAGTGGTGTCATTTGTGATCTTTAAAACAAAGTGAGGTTAATTACCTGCCTATGTATGTCAACTGATTTTCAAGATAATTTTTCTGAAAATATAATTTTTAATTGCATAAGTAAATGTGTTATGAGTGTTATGAGCTGTGTAATAAAAAAATGTAAAAAGAAAAAAAAAGTACACAGACATGTGAAATGTTAGTAAGTCCGAATTCTATATTTTTTACTAATCTCTACTGTCCTCACTTCAGTACGTGATAAATAACAGCCAGTGTTTTGATGTTTTGCACTAGTTACTAGATAATAATCTTTAATGTGCAGTAAAAGGGTTTTCAGAGTCTTAAGCAGTAAAAACTCTTTCAAAGACATAACTTTTTAAAAATGAAGATGGCACAACTCAAACCTTTTTAAGAACATTTCAGTTGATGATTTTTTAAACATTGTTTGTAAATGAGATCTGCAAAGGTGAAAAACCTTGTGTTACACATCAGATTATATGACTAGAACTTACACATACAGAACACTGTACTCATACTATCACGCATACAGATT
>BRDA01026682.1:0-15751 GCA_036984385.1 Crenuchus spilurus
ATATATATACTGTATATATCTATGACTAATATATTGGACAGAGAAGAGTTGACCTCTGATCTCTTCGGAACATACATCTCTGATCTGCCTAGAATTTGAAGCAAAAACAGGGTCCTGAACCCTAATCCTTAGACACATAACAAAGCACACTTTGCAGCTGCCATGCACAACTATCAGCTCAGAGGCCCGACAGAGTCCCAAGACAATGCCTCCTCTATCAGCCCCAGGACAAATATCTAGACAGCAATATTTTCTGCTTCAATGCTCGCACTGCACGCAACTCCTGAGTGTGTGTGTGTGTGTATGTGTGTGTGTGTGTGTGTGTGTGTGTGTGTGTTAGAGAGAGAGAGATGAGAGATGAGAGTGTTTGCTGAGTGACTATTTTAATTTAGTACCTGATGTAAATCTAAATGAAGTGACATCAGGGCATGAGATGGACACGACCCAATCACCAGCACTATCTTCCATATTGTATGCCCTCGGAGTGAGTAACCTTAGCAACACCACAGTCAGCACGGATTGTAAAGCCACAATTTCATGAGCTCATATCAGGGACGGTGGACATGCAGGGGTTGTCATCTGTTGGATACGTCACATTCGGTGAGAATTTATCTCTCTTTTATTTGCTTCAAAACATAAGCATGAAGCCAAGACTTGCTGAAGCACTGCTGTACAGTCATACATCAAGACATTCTCATGTTAAAACATGTTACTTTTAATGTTAATCAGTGCAGCTTGTAACTCATGAAAATCAGACATCCAGAATCTCAGATTATTAGAATATGTGATGATGAGTTTGAGTAAATGACTATAAACAGTATAAATACTGTGTATCTCTCAGAGCTACAACTGTCACATTACTAATATTAACACTCCTGAAGCAGAGACAACATCAGAAGTGTGTTACCTGCACTAAAGAGAAAAAGAACTGGACTGTTACTCAGTGCTCCAAAGTCCTCTTTTCAGATGAAAGTCAGTTTTGTGTTTCATTTGTAAATCAGCTCCTAGAGTCTGGAGGAAGAGTGGAGAGACACACAATCCAAGTGTCTGAAGTCCAGTGTGCAGTTTCTGCAGTCTGTGATGGTTTGGGCTGCTGGTGTTGGTCCACTGTGTTTTATCAAGTCCAAAGTCAACACAGTCATCTACCAGGAGATTTTAGAGCACTTCATGCTTCCATCTGCTGACAAGTTTTATGGAGATTTCCTTTTCCAGCAGGACTTGGTACCTGCCCACAGTGCCAAAACTACTACTAATCATCATTTTACTGTGATTAATTGGCCAGACAAGTCATAAGCTATAAGCCACTCTGATCAACAAAAAGGCTTGAAATGTATTTCTTTATGTATAATGAATATAAAATATGACAGAATATAAAAAATGTCCAAAAATGAACTTTGTCATGACATTCAATTTTTTGAGGTATCATTATGCTTTGACATAATCTGGGAGAAATATGATGAGTGTAAATATGATTTAATACATTTTCATGCACATTTCTTACATCTCTAGCCTACTGTTAGTTACCATAGACAATCATTTCCTTGGACCTGGTAATAGAACACAATGCATCTATATAATAGTTAGAAAAAGTGTTTTATAAAAGTGATTTGAATCTACTGTTTTCATTTATTTTATAAATATAGTGCTGACCTTTTTGTTCATGCTAATCAACCATACACCACAGATGTGGCAGACAGAGGTTCAGCTAAATAATAAAGCTAGACTGCCTTTGAGTGAGGCTCGACATAATTACAAACATCTAACGTTTAAAACTAACAGTAAAAGCTTGGAGCCACAGCAGAATTGTCAGTAGTAGAGAGGCAGTAGCAGGAAGTAGGCCAGACCCTGGCTGTGTGTTAATGAGAGTGGGTGTGTGAGGGCTGAGGGCTGGGGTGGGGGTAAAAGCCCCTGTCGAGAGTCAGCCCTGCCCAGCTTCGGCCCCTGGCTCTGGGCTAACTAGCCATCCATCACTGGCATACAGGCCTAGAGTCAGGGTCTTTGGGAGGGAGGAGGGCAGACCCACTGCCAGCAGGCCAGCCAGCCGTTTCCACAACTACACCAACACACAGAACAAAGTACTGCTGCAGGACCTGACCTGCCTGCCTGACCTTTAGCAAGCCCACAACAGTGCACGCTTACAGCGCTGCATTTATTTACACACAGGCCCGCTGTTTAATCAAGCTCTTTTTTGTCATTAATAACAATCGTGATTTGAGGTAAATAAGCTTGCTGAAAGTTCATTCAACAGTGGGTCAGAGGAGCTTACATTTCCTTTTGTTAATGTCAGCTGCACTGATCAGCCATAACATTAACACCACCTGGGTAATACTGTGTAGGCTTTGCTCATGTTATTAAAACATCCAATCAAAGCATTGACTGTACAAGGTCTCTGGCATTAAGACTCATTTGTATGTCCAGCACATCCCAAAAAAGCTTGATCTGAATTAATTTGGAAGCCAACACATGTTCATGTTCCTCAAACCAGTTTTGCAGTTTCAGGGCATTCTGCTAACAGAGGTCACTGCCATTAGGGAATACCAGATAAGTGGTATATGTAATGCAGTAACATCCAAAGTATCATGGTGTCACCTTTTCTCCAGGTAAGTGTCACATCTGCCCAACCATCCACATAGTGTAAAAGAAAAGGTGACACATCAGGCTAGGTCACCTTCTTCCACTGCTCTATGGTCCAGTTCCAATGCATACATGCCCATTGTAGGCACTTTTGGTTTTGGACAGTGGTCAGCATGCACTGTGACTGGTCTGTGGCTACACACTCCAATACACAACAAGCTGTGATGCACAGTATGCTTTAATACCTTTCAATCACAGCCAGCATGAACTTTTTCTGCATTCTGCACTACAGTAACTCTTCCATGAGATCAGAACACACAGTCTAGCCTTCACTCTGTGTGAATCACTTAGCCTTGCACGCCAATGACCTTGTTCAGCAGTTCACATGTTGTACTTCCTTGGACTATTTTGGTTGGTACTAAATGCTACAGATGGGGAACACCCCCCAACACCTGCTGCTTTTGTGATGCTCTGACCAAGTCATGTAGCCAACACAATCTTGCCTTTGATAAAATGACTCAGGTATTTATGTTTGTCCATTTTTCCTGCTTCCAACACATCGACTTCAAAAACGACTGCTCACTTAGTGCCTAATAACACACTCAAAGAGATAAGCAGTGTTATTCAGTAGACCTGTATGACTGTACACTTCAATAAACATGCAAATTCAGCTACTTCCTTCACACTATGACCTCTGATGCCCAAATGACATCACTCCTTTTAGCCAGTCATTAACATCTGCTTTGTGATCCATTTTCCACACATTTAACAAGACATTCACTGCACTGTACCAGCTTCTCAATCTGTAAATCCTGTCACACATCCTGCAGGTATTTATAGCCTAATCTTCCTCGTGCAGCACCATCAGCAGGAGTCTGAACTTATGAGCACTCTAAACACACAAAGTGATTCATTTTTAGTCACTTTTACTTTTTAAAAGTTAGTGAGTTAATGTAAATGATTTTGTTAAAATTAATTAAAAGCTCTTAAGTGTTTTGATACATCTAGGGACACTGAGCACAAAGTGTGTGTGTGTGTGTGTGTGTGTGTGTGTGTGAGAGAGAGAGAGAGAGAGAGTAAAGAAAGCATCAGAAGCGATGTGGCATGGGTATAGGGATGGAGTAGATTTTAGACCATATGGCCGGGGCTATGAGTCTCCACTCAGCGTTCTTTCTCTGCTGCAGTCCAAAACCACTGGAGCACGGCTGCTCATCATTGCCCCCACCCTCGCACACACACACACACACACTGCTAATTGCATGTTGTGATTGTCAATCAAAAGCAGGCCCTCTTTTTTTATTCTTTTGCTCATCCTTTCTCCCTCTAGAATTTCTGATCTTGGCACAGTAGCAAAAGTTTGATTAGCAGCTTTTCTACACTGCAAACCATTACAATTCTAATGGTAACCTGCTGCATTACATTAGTATTTCATTATTTTCAACAAAATACTTTATATTAAGAGTTTTAAGGTTATACGGTGCTCTATAATTTCTTTAATATAGTCAAAAGTCAGATTGTGTCCATGCTATGCTGCACTGATGCGGTAACTCATGGTAATGGAGCCCCAACCGAGTGTATAAATGAATAAACGTCTCAGAAGTTGGATGTTTCCTTATTTTACCAATATTCCAGTAATCTGAGATTCTAGATTTCTGATGTTCATGAGCTACAAGCCAAACTGATCAACTTTAAAATAAAAAAGGCTTGAAATGTCATTTTACTGTTTTCATTAGATTCTGTTTTTTGATGTAGCGCTATAACCTTCCTTCATACATACACTGCACATTTCACATTTCAGAGAAAAACAAACAAAAAACAACAGCAAGAACAACAATCAGTATTTGGGTAATCGGGGTGGACACTGATGGTCCTGAAAATGTCAAAATGAAGATTATGATGGAGTCAAAACTGAGCAACTCATCAATAAACCAACTGAGAGATGTGTTCTTTTGTCTTTCACATTCAGCCTAGATGTTATTAATTTTCTGTGTCACAGCCTGCCTGCTAAGCTTGCTAAGGGAACTCCCAAAGTAAAGCCTGTTTTCATTTGTTTTGATGGAAGTTATTTTCCCTGGAAAACAATGAAATGAAAATCAATTTGTCAATATAGTGCTAAAGTAGATTGTTTGATAAAGGAATTGTGTGACTGTTTTCTCAGACAAAACTCCTTAATAAACTTCTCAATTTAGTGTGATGCCAGTTTCTCTTCTATTTCTTCAGCTGGGATAGTTTTCTTCTGCAGTGACTGTAGCCATGCTTAAAAGTTGTAGGCTTCACTATCCTACCTGACGATACCAGCACCCATAACTCACAATTATTTATTTATTTATTTATTTATTGCTGTTTTTAGTTTTGATGTGCCCTGGCTAAGCCTTTATACTCTTTACCTAATTAGGTGAATACAATCCACTGGCTTCCATTCCTCAACCTACATAACTGAGGAACAAATAGTCAATTTGCAATGTTTTCCATAATCATACGCCTGAATGTGAGGGATTAAATATCATACCTTCATCTAACTTTCTTTACTGTTGTAGATAAAATCACACAACATACATAAACTATATGTACAAATGTTTGTACATCAATCAGCTACTTCACAGTTGACACGGATGTACAAATGCACCCACACAGCTTGTCTAGTCCCTGTAAAGAAGTACTGCCAACAGAGTAGGACCAAATATGAATCTACTGGCACCAGGTGTGGGGTAGAGGGGTATAAAGCCCCCCAGCATTGAGCTGTGGCACTGTGTTTTCTGCTCCATCCAATACTTTTGAGATGAGTTGGTGGAGTTGGGGATGAGACTCTTGATGTTGAGTACAATCAAATCCTTACAGCAATGATCCAGAATCTAGTAAAAAAACCTTCCCTGGACAATAGAGACAGTTACTCCAACAAAAGTAGCATAAACTCTGTTCACCCCTGATCATGTGTCCCAATATTTTGGTCCAAATGAACTATATGATCTACAGCAGTGTTAGTATCTTTTGATTGACTTCCATTGCCCTGTGGCTTACCTCTTGCTTCCATTGCACTGAAGCACATTGAAATAAGCTTTATTTCTACATAGAGGGTGTGTAATAAAAGCTAAATGCCGTCCTCCACAAAAACTCTACAGCACTTAAAGAAGAGAAAATCTGTAAACATTGCTCATATCAAAACTATGCTTAGGGAGAAATCAATATTGGCACGTTTCTAAAGCACCACTTGAAGTGTGTGCCTTTAGACACAGTGAACGCAGTTCTCAATCGCTAAAGGTCAGAGTGTAATATTGCCCAGCTCATCTGAAGAGCTTCACCAATGCACACTTTAATTATCACCTATAGGACAGGGATTAAGAGAGTAAATGGGGGAAAAATAGAGAAGTGTTTATAATATTACACCTCAGTTTGAACTTATATAAGGGTATACTATCATAACGTTGTTGTACTTGGCTATATGGTAAAGGAGGTCATTGCCTATCTCAGTTTAACTAAAGAAGACTGAATGATTCCATGATGTGCTGAGCTGTTACATGATGAAGATCACCTGCAATTTAGAGATGACACCGATGCTGAAATACCAGCTTGTGATTGCACACTGGCTTTAACTGGTCTATGCCATGCTTTGCCTACAAATGCATTCTTTCGGTGCTAGATTGCATGAACATTGTTAGTGAACATTGGCAAAAAATCTCATTCAAACTAATGAGAAATTGTGTCCAAATATGGACATTTAGACTGCACTACTACACTTATCTTGTATGCGTGTTAAAGTTCACATTTTTAGGATAGGTTTTGTAATTGTGCTAACATTAGCATGTTCATTCATTCTAACTTACTTATTTTTTTAATTAGCTACAACCACATAATCTGACATAGTAGAGTAGCATTTAAAATGGAAACGCTCTATATGTACCAAAGTTTAAACTCTAACCTAAATGCATTCAGGCTCAGGAGCATGGGCTATGTGCACACTATGTGTCCAAATGTTTGTGGACACTACTTTAAGTTGCTCAGATGTACACTGCTTCTCTAGTCCTGTAGAGATGTACTGCCAATAGAAGAGGACAAACTGGAGCAGATAAACATTAACCTACTGGCACTACAACTAATGTCAGGCCTGGGCTAGAGGTGCATTGAGCTGTGGAGTAGAGTTTTCTGTTTCTGCTTTAGGGATAAGGTGGGGAGGTGATCATTCAATGTGCTGATGCTCTTGTGGCTGAATGCAATCAAATTCTCACAGCAAATGCTCCAAAATCTAATAGAAAGTCGTACGTGGACAGTAGAGACAGAGCACTCTTTTTTAATATTCTTGAGTTTTGTAGAAACAATGAATGAGCATAAACTCAGAACTGATGTCCTAATGCTTGTATCCATACAGTGTGTCTTCTATAATAAATGTCCTGCTCATGTATTTACATCACAAACTGAGATAAACATCTTACAAGCATTGGCAAAAGGGCTTAACTGTGCTCAGTTCTCAGTATTCAGAAGTCTTAATCTAAGGGATCAATAATAATTACACGTCTTTCATTAACCCTTGTGCTTTATGTATGTAAAGATAAGAAAAGGTGGGTTATATGAGCAAAAGCTGGGCATGTCCTTTATGTCCAACCCTGATCAGTGCACTCTTTGAACGCCTGCAGCTTTTTTGGCGTCTGTGTGTGGGTGCCACATATATGAACAGACTGTTCTGGGGTCAGTGGGAATTCGCCTCGCAGCATTTGTGTGTGGGTTTGACTGTGGAGTGTATGTGGATGGGTCTGATTGGAGGTCAGTGGTTGCGGTTCTGGGTGAAGTGCATGGCAGGGATCAGGCAGACGGCTGTCCTCTCTGACACACAGAGCAGAGCCGGTAATGCACACTGGCAGCCTCTGTCAGATCAGCCTACACACCTCACACAAATTAGGAGCTATTTATCTAAAGCACTCTGCACTCAATGGAAATGATTACCAAGACGGTCAAAACCCATTTAGCCCTGCTGAACGGCACGTCTTCATTAAAGCAGAAAAAAATGAAATGACATATTCTATTTCAAGGACTGTATCAAAACACTGATGACAAAAAGACACAAACACATGCACATACTCATCTGTTTGTGTTGTTTGTGTTATAAAATGTTCAACTACATTCAGTAAATGACACATAAAATGTCTTTCAAGACAACCTTATACACTCACTGGCCATTAAGTGCACAGAGCTTGTATCTACACTTATTGTCCATTATAGCTCCACTGACCACATAGGTGCACTTTGTAGTGCTACAATTGCAGAAAACCCAACAGAGCAGGTATTATTTAAGTGGTGTATCATTCTCAGCTGTGACACTGACGTGGTGGTGGTGTGTCAGTGTGTGTTAGAGTGGATCAGACACAGCAGAGCTGCTGATGTTTTTAAACACCTCAGTGTCACATCTGGAGTTAAAATAGTGACCAACCAGCCAACAGTGTCAAAAATGAAGGACTAGAGTCCTTGACTTTACATCTACAAGGTGGACCAACAAGGTAGGTGTGTCTAATAGTGTGAACAGTGAGTGGACACAGTGTTTAACATCTCCTAAAGCTCTGCTGTGTCTGATCCACTCACATATCACCACACCACCACCACCACATCAGTGTCACTGCAGTGCTGAGAGTGATCTACCATCTAAATAACACCGGTGGTCCTGTGAGGGTCCTCATAATTGAAGAACAGACTGAACAAAGTATACAGAGAAACAGATGGACTACAGTCTGTAATTGTAGAACTACAAAGTGCATCTATAAGGTCAGTGGAGCTAAAATGGAAAGTAGCCAGTGAGTGTATGTAGAAATGTATGTGTTTTCATCACTTTCTACCACTATCAGTAGTCCTGCAAACTTCAAAAAAGCACACATTGTTATTGTACAAACTTCAAGGGTTTCTTGAAAGGACTCTTTTTTATTCGTTCTTCAAATGAGATCAAAGGAAGAGTTCAAACCATCTTAAACAATATAGGATCTGAAAAAAGGCAGAAAACTGAATAAAAATCATAATGAAATGAGTAGATAAAACAACAAACAAATAAATAAACGAGCACAAACGCAGAGGAAGCCTAAATGACGGTAAGAGAATGTTCCCCTTGAGTTTTTCCTCTGTCTTTTAACTCAACAGGGCAGATTCAATTAAAGAGTTCTCAGCAGAAGCTGTTTCTCTCTTGCTATGCTCTTCTGTTGGGTTTGGCTGTGGGGAGGAGGGGCCTAATTAGCTGAGAGGGATGAATAATCATCTTATTTCAATTGCCCAGGCCGACGTGCGTTATGAGAGGCCTCCGTTTGCACTTAATCCCAGGAAGCCGAGCGCTTTTGTTTTCCTTTGCTGCGCCCTCGGCCTGTAGATCACACACACACACACACACACACACACACACACACACACACACACACACACATGCATGCATGCATACACACTGTAATGAAGCATGGAGAGCAGAGCTAGCCACCTGCTCTCTTCATTTCAGAGCTCCACTGACCCAGACACATCCAACCTACACTTATTATACATTCAGCTTGTACTTAAATACTGAAATGCTGAATTATACAATAGACATATCTCGAATCGTGAAGGTCTCATCGTATCTACGTATCCAAAGTGCTATTACATTTGCTAATTTGCAAAATATTAAATCAATCTGCAGCCTTCAGTAGAAAAAAAAACAGAAGAAAATGCTTTACTTGATACCTGTGCATTAATAAAAAAGAAGACTATCTCTCTGAGGAATGTTATGGCCTGTATTGAAAGCTCGACCGCAGAGGCCGACGACTCCTTCTTTCTTTTCGTGCTCTTTACTCTCTCTTTGTGCGCGCCACGTTTATCAGTGCTCACTGAGATCCAAGGTAAAATTATACTCTCCTCAGATGAAAAGATCTGGTATTCAAAACAGCCTCTGCATTCTTTTAATGAGCGAGGAATGGCTGAAGACAAATAATCCTATTTTTTATTTTAAATCTTAATCTCAAGAGAGTGAAGACAGAGGAAAGAGAGAGAGAGAGAGAGAGAGAGAGAGAGAGAGAGAGAGAGAGGAAGAGAGAGGAAGAGAGAGAGAGAGAGAGAGAGAGAGAGAGAGAGAGAGGATAGAAAGAAAGGGAAAAAAATCAATGCGGGAGACTCGTCTTTCTTACATTCAGTTCGAGGGTTTGTGGCGAGCAAAGAGAGAGCACACTGAAGCCGAGGACATCTCAGGTCAATAAGAAATCAATAGTGGTGGGTGAATCTACACAGAGGAGATGAAAGGCTGTGGAGAGGGCCTTGGCCTGGCCCATTGTTTGCCGGCTCTTACTGCAGAGGAAAAAGGATGCTCAGGTTATTCTGTAACACTTCATGGCAAACTGTACATCACTTAACCCTTACATGCATGAATTATTAACACAAAACCTGGAATATTTTTGGATATTTCCCACCCTGCTTTAAATAATGCTGCTTACAGAGCTAACATCTAGCTTAGATACATTGTTTCTGCATATATAAATGTATATGCAATATAGTAAAATGGCAAATATGAAGCCTTGGTGCATCCAAACGTATTATTCTTAAATAAATATGCACCATGTGTTCATACACAAGCACTCACTTCATGTTTCTTTGAATAAAACTGTACTTTCTTACTGCAAATCTTTCAACATGTTCATTCAGCATCTACGTCACATAGGATATAACTACAGAACAGCCCAGTCTGTCACCACACAAAGGATGTCAAAGTAAAAGTTTCCTTTTAGAGCTACAGTAGCTGTGTTTGCAACAATGCCAAATAATACTCGCTATTATAGAGACAAATTGAGTGAAAATGAATGGTAGAAGGTCAAAAGCTTTATACTGACCAATAAGGGTAAACTTAGCCACAAAAAGAAACTTTTTTGCACACTGTAACATGTGCACACAGGAATGTGTATACAAAGACACTGATCAGCCATAACATTAACACCACCTCCTTGTATCTACACTCATTGTCCGTTTAAGCTCCATTGACCATATAGATGCACTTTGTAGTTCTACAATTACAGACTGTAGTCCATCTGTTTCTCTGTATACTTTGTTCAGTCTGTTCTTCAATGGTCAGAGTCCTCATAGAGCAAGTGTTATTTGGGTGGTAGATCATTCTCAGCACTGTAGTGACACTGACATGGTGGTGGTGTGTAAGTGCGTGTTCTGGTACCCGACACAGCAGAGCTGCAGAGATTGTAAACACTGTTTGTTGGTTCACCTTGTAGATGTAAGGTCAGAGACAGCAGCTCATCTGTTGTTGCAGTTTGTGTTGATCCTCTAGTCCTTCATTGGTGCTCATAGGACACTGTTAGCTGGATGTTTTTGGTTGGTGGACTATACTTAGTCCAGCAGTGAGGTTACACAGTGACTGACCCACTCAGTGTCACTGCAGTGCTGAGAATGATCCACCACTCAAAAAATATCTGCTCTGTGGTGAAGAACATTGTGAAAGGAGGCGAATAAAGTATACAGAGAAACCGATGGACTACAGTCTGTAATTGTAGAACCACAAAGTGCATCTATATGGTCAGTATATATATATATATACTTACTTACTTATTCATATATATATAGGATTGTGATTTAGCTGTGAGCTGATTTCTCACCTATGTTTGATATTTAGTTCCACACTTCCCATATTAGAGTGAAATCACATTTGTAGGCACCACCCCATCACGTGCTTGGGGATTCCCCAAACCCTGGGTGTTCTCAGTCTCTTTATCGGCTATTCATAATGGGCTGCTATCGATCGGGCCCTCGCCTATCTGCTGTAATTGCTTTGCTGATTGGTTTAATTTCACAGTCAGTCTGAAACCGAGCTGAAGAGAATGTATTTATTATCTTTTTCAATCTGCACAAAAATAACCGCCGTGACTACAGAACTAAAAGAGAGAACAGTTCTGTCAAAGTGCCAGCGAAGAACTGTAGAGTGTGTGATGGTTCTTCACTCACACTCAAGCACTCTTTCTATGAGAAACGGGACAAGGAAAAAAAAAAAAGGAAATCGACCAATTAAGCAAATAAGGATATCAATTAGACGCTGTAATTGAGATTTTTGATGTATTAAAAGCATGTCCCAGGGTGTATGTATAATGAGTTTGAGCATGAGGTATGGGGGTTTGAGCAGACCCCCCAGTGAGGCTCTATACTGAACACTGAGGAGCGTCACTCACTTTCAACATGACTGGCATTGGATGAGCTCAAATAACAGCACAGAACAATATAGTGAGGAGGTTTGCTTTTAACTGAGGCTACATGTTCCTTTATCATGTTTACATGACCATCGTAACACTTGCACAATGGAAAGAACACAGTCAGTCAACTTGTAACTATTACAGCACATTTAGTTTTTACTGACTGGGCTAAAGTCATTATTTAAAACTGCTCCATCCCCGGCACCAGTATTTACTAGCCAAACCAGGTATTGGATGGTAGCTACATAACTACAAAAAGGCTTGAAATGTGTCACTTCACATGTATTGAATATAAAATATGACAGTTTACCATTTTTAATTAAATTATAAACACAAATAAATGATATTGACATGTTTTTGAAGAGGCGCTACATAAAGTCATTACTTAGTGCATTTATTCTAATATTAAGTGGTTTTTTTCCTGAGAAAGATAAACTAACTGCACTAATAAATAGCAATATGCTAAATTTAGAGCTCATTATTGTTTATTAGTGTGTAAAATGTCACACATATCAGGGGTAGCTATTTTTGTTGTGTAATCAAGCTAACACTAAGATGATTTACTGCACATGTTTTCTGGTTGTGATCAGTACAACAACATAATCAAAAGTTGCCAAGCATCTTCAACTGGAAACTCAATATTATTCATCCATTCATCCATCTTCTTAACTGCATAACTCTGGTCAGGGTTGTGGTGAGTTCTTCTACCTCTTCACTGGGCGCTGCGCAGGGCATTACAGTAATTTAACCTAATCCAGGACAGGGCACCAATCCATCATTGGGCAGGCACACACACACACACACACACACACACACACACACACACACACACACACACACACACACACACACTCAGACCACGACAATTTAGAGTAGTCAATTCACCTGACTTCCATGTTTGTGGACTGTGGGAGGAAACCAGACACTCCAGAAGAAACCCACACAGAGGGTGAGCATGTTAATCACCATAGTGACACCCTCAACATCATACAAATAACCTAAATACCATCTTAACATTGATTATGCTGAATGGACTTCTTGCCAGCAGAGTAGATCTTTTCCTTATCATTATAAAATGTGCAAAATAGTCAAAAATAAGAGAATGTCACTGTATCAGTACATTCTGAACTGTACAGCTAGAATGGTGATACACATTTGGCATGTAGATCTGGCCCACATACTGCAATGAATGACTGTTCCAGTTTTGGTTGCTGAAGTCATATAATATTTTTACACAGTTGATGTACTTTGCTATATATACACCTGCATAATACAATAAAACATAAGAAACATGCCAAAATACTAAATATGAATTAATATTTTATTAAATACAACTTATAAATATACACAACAACAATATAAAATTGTAATTTTATGAACATTAACATTATTATAGATACCATTTTGCTAGTTTGTTATAAATATATTTATTTATTTGCAAAAGCATGGTATTTACGTATATATACATCAGCCAGCTGGCCAACTGACTTCCAGTAGCCAGATTGGATTGACTCTGGGTCGTTCATTGTGTTATGTGGGTCGGATCTTGGTTGTATCAACAGTGTGTGTGTGTGTGTGTATATATATATATATATATATATATATATATATATATATATATATATATATATATATATACTCTACATATTTTACAGCTCAAAGAGCATCAGACTTTACAATCTTATATTAGAACAGTAGATAAACTTTCACAGGTAAAGGTGTCACTGACACATTCAGCCATGTGTTGTGGCCATGTGTTGGTAGAGTGTGTATTTTGCCAGAGCACACCTGTGTGCTATGCTGTGGGTGAGAGGGCACGGCGGGGGAGGTGGGCGTTATGGAGGCTTCAGCGGGGTGCCAACAGCAAACGTGCTTGACACCACCGTGCAACAGCTCGCTCTCGCACTCTCTCGCTCTCAATTATGTGTTATCTTTAGAAGCATTGTTTCATACGTGTGCTTAGTTAATGATGTCCTCTCATGTATTTCTCTTCACGGTAATTAAGCAGGCTGTTTGTGTAAAACCATGGCCTCATGTACACATGTCATAACCTCACTCCCACACGCATGAACTATTACTCTCTCACACACATACATGCACAGGCACATACAGTAATGTTTTCATAGTGTTGTATATCTAGCTGGTCATTGCGGAGGCTAGAAGATTAGCAGTAGGAGGGCTAAAAGACATGGCTCTGAACACAGGCTCTAGGCCAGGCTGTAAATAAAACAACATTTTGACATCAGGAACACACGCAGGACCAGATGAGCTAAACATCATAACCTCTTGGTCTCTGCAGGGCCTTGGAGGCCAGCTGGAGAACTCTTCATATACACTATTTATAGAAATACTGTAGAATAATGCACATGCAGTTTGTGCAAATACTGACATAGAACAAAATGTTTCTACTCTACAGTGCAGTGTTTGTGTAAATACGGTGTTAATGAAGGTGTTTTCTGAGGTACATTTTTGAAATACCCTAACCCTAATTCCAAATGTTTGCTATGATGTCACTAGGTCATTGATAAGTTGTTCCTATAGCATTTGACCTCTGCATTTAAACCATCCGTGAAGTGAACACACACACTAGTGAACACACTAGGATGTGAGAACCTGCTCGAAGTGGTGGGCAGACACTTCAGACATTACCTGTCTGGGAATCAAATTGGTGACCTTCATTTCACAAAACCAGTTCGCTAACCACCAGGCCATGGCTGCCCATGTATATATGGTATGTATCTCTAGTGGTTGCTGTGGTATCCCAGGGGGTTTGCTATGAAGTTCCAAAGTGGTTATGTATCTCTGGTGGTTGCTATGGTGTTGCTTGGTGGTATAGTATTCAAGGTGCTGGCTATGAGGTTGTTTGGTGGAATTATACCTCTGGTCATTGCTATGGTGTTGCTTGGTAGTATGTTAACTCTAGTCATTGCTATGGTGTTGCTTGGTAGTATGTTAACTCTAGTCATTGCTATTGTGTTGCTTGGTAGTATGGTATCTATGGTGGTTGATATGGTGTTGTTTTGTAGTATGGTATCTATGGTGGTTGCTAAGATGTTGCTTGGTAGTATGGTACTTCTGATGGTTGATATGCTGTTGCTTGGTGGTGTAGTTTCTCTGATAGTTACTATAGTATTGTATGGTATTATAGTATAGTACCCTGGATAGTTGCTATTGTGTTGTTTGGTGGTTATGAAATTCCAGATCAGTGCTATGGATTTGCTTGATGGTATGCTATCTTTGGTCATTGCTATAGTGTTGTTTGCTGATATGGTATCCCAGATAGTTGCTATGGTGTTGTTAAGTGGTATGGTATCCCAGATAGTTCTTATGGCATTGTTTGGTGGTATGGTATGCCAGATAGTTGCTATAGTGTTGTTTGGTGGCATGGTATCCCAGATAGTTCTTATGGCATTGTTTGGTGGTATGGTATGCCAGATAGTTTCTATAGTATTGTTTGGTGGTATGGTATCTTTGGTCATTATTATGGTGTTGTTGGGTGGTATGGTATCTTTGGGCATTGCTATAGTGTTGTTTGGTGATATGGTATCCCAGATAGTTGCTATAGTGTTGTTTGGTGGTATGGTATCCCAGATAGATGCTATGGTGTTGTTTAGTGGTATGGTATCCCAGATAGTTGCTATAGTGTTGTTTGGTGGTATGGTATCCCAGATAGTTGCTATGGTGTTGTTTAGTGGTATGGTATCCCAGATAATTGCTATAGTGTTGTTTGGTGGCATGGTATCCCAGATAGTTCTTATTGCATTGTTTGGTGGTATGGTATGCCAGATAGTTGCTATAGTATTGTTTGGTGGTATGGTATCTTTGGTCATTATTATGGTGTTGTTGGGTGGTATGGTATCTTTGGTCATTGCTATAGTGTTGTTTGGTGATATGGTATCCCAGATAGTTGCTATAGTGTTGTTTGGTGGTATGGTATCCCAGATAGTTGCTATGGTGTTGTTTAGTGGTATGGTATCCCAGATAATTGCTATAGTGTTGTT
>BRDA01026700.1:0-28950 GCA_036984385.1 Crenuchus spilurus
TCTCTCTCTCTCTCTCTCTCTCTCTCTCTCTCTCTCTCTTTCTCTCTCTCTGTCTGTCTCTGTCAGTCTCACTCAGTCTCTCTTTGTCTGTCTATCTCTCTTCTGTCTGTCCCCCACCCCATCTGTCTCTCTCTCCAGCTGCTACGCCTAGCTTCCCCGCTGGTGTGTTTGTGGTGGTGGAGGGGTCTTTAAGTGTGTTCTGGTGTATTAAACACACGTTGTGCTACAGCCGGAGAACCATTAATCCCCATTCATCATCTCCCTCAGGAGTGAGCTCTTTGTCACTGAGAGGACTCCGGCGACCAGCGTGAAGAAGGGGGAACAAAGTGACCCCGAGAGCAGAACAGCACGCGCCTGAACATTGCAGACATGGGGCAAGGGCTGTGCCCCAGAGCCTGGCCAAAGTAGACTTACCTTTAATTGACCCATTAAAATGCCCATATCTGAAATGATACACTTCCTTTGCTTCAGATAAGCTTGGAGATAATCTTTTAACAAAACAATAGCAAATCTAAATGTGAGAAAATGATATGTAATCAACAGAGTCTTAGAAATGTGTAGAGTTAGATGTTCTTCCAGCTTATAACTATACAAATGTTGATGCTGACACTTTTCACAGCATTTCCCATATTTTAACTTTAGCTGTCTCTGTCTCTGTAGCTGGACATGAAAAAGTTAATATAGGTCAGTTTAAGGCTGAGTTCACATATTTTATAGGTAATCATATATTATCATGGGTGGCACAATGGCTTGGTGGTTAGCACACTCGCTTTCAGCACTAAGGCCTTGAGTTCAAGTTCCCATCTCAGTGAAGTTTCCATGTTCTACCAGTGTCTCCGTTTTCTCCCACAATCAAAATCATGGAGGTCAGGTGAATTGGGTACTCTAAATTTTCCTTGTGTGTGTGTTTGTGTGTACACTCAGTGATGGATTGGTGCCTTGTCCTAGGCTTGGCTAAGATAGTTTGTAATGCCCTGCCCTGTGCCAGATGAGGAGGTAGAGGACCCTGATCAGGATTATGTAGAAAAGATAATAAATGGATGGATGTATTACCTTTTATTTTAGAAAGTTCAGGACCGTGCTAAAAGTTGTTTTGTTAATCAATTAAAAAAATCAAGTTGCACCTCATTATTGATGCATGACTCCTCATCCCACTCATGATGGGTTTTATCTAAAGACTGAATATCCAAGGAGTCACATATTTGGGCCTTGCCTTAGTAGTTTAGAAGTCAAATAATTTAATACAACAGCAGATAATGTAAGAATGCCCATGATTGCTGTCATGAACTTATACACAAACCATACTAAACAAATGTTTGATGATAGAACCAGAAAGTTCTACCACAGTACAGTACACTCTGCTTCGCACAGTTTCTCAACATTAACACATTAAGGTGGTGGGTGATGACTTTTACTTTCACTTTTGTGATGTTTGAGGCATGAGGTTAGGCATGAGAGCCTGAGATCAGGCCCGAATGCATGAGTGTCATGCCCAATGTCTGAGACTTAAGAGGTATGCTTGAAGCTAGTATCATTGCTAGAACATGAAAATCACATCACAGGTTGTCAAATGAGTCTTTTCCATTGAAAGAGACCATTTGCCATGAATGCACTATTTTCCCACGCTGACTGAGCTGAGCTGCACAAAAATGTAATGTTAGTAGGCTTCCTCAGATGGATCATCCACATATATTTTTTCTTCCCTGGACATATTAGGTAACTCTAGGCCATGAGTCTGGGGTTGAACTGCATGTGACAGTGTGAGTACTGATTTTTGTAAACTATTGCTTTGCAGAAATGTGCACATTCTTCCACGAAATATAGCATTTTGCCTACAAAAATGAAATCTGTGATATTTAGGATACAAGGTCCATGAAATTCTAGAAAATTTCATGTGAATTTAGTGGAGCTCTACTAATAGACTATATATGTGGTGGTAAAACCACTGTTATGGTTATAATATGAATGTCGCATGAGTTTTTTTCCATATTTTTTCCATATCAACAGAAAAAAAATTAATAGTTTTCATACAGAGAAGACATAATGTGAACACCATCCAATTTGCTTGTTTACTTTACTGCTACTAATGTTATGACTCAACTGATTGGCGCTAATGTTTAGAGTATTAAGTTACCATCTTCCCAAGAGTCACAAGTCCAATTAATGACATAAGGGTTCCTGTAACAACATCATGGACACCTCTGCACTACAGACCCCAGTGCAAATGCCCTGCACTGCCAGCATTTACCCAGCTGAGAAGTGCCATTACCAACCAGACCGAAGTGCGCCTCAAAAATTATTTATCATGTCTGGGCCAATTGTGCGCTTTACAATTACACACTTTTCCAGCCCTCAGGCACTAGAGCACAACCACTTCAGCTGATTAGAGCTGAGCACACTGAGAAAGTTGCCACCCAAGTTATGCCTTGAGAGCTATGAGCAATGTTTTTTCTTTCAATGAAGGGAGAACTATGCAACCACAAGCTGCATTGCAAGCAAGCTGAGCTAATTTTGTCTGTTTGTAAGTTATATTTAACCACTTAAACTGGTGGATTATTAGCTTTTTATTCATTTACCAGTCTTAAAAGAATTCCCCCAGCAGAACTTAATCTCTATCTGCTGCATCTTTTGTGGGTAACAGACAGTCATTGGGTCAGTACATTTAATGTCACTGGTGTGGTGTTCCTCAAGGGCATGTCTAAGGCCCGCTTTTTTGTGAACATAACTGCATGTGTTGTAATGAATGTATTCAAAGTTGTACTGACTAAACTCACCCCATCTTCTTACTGTTTAAAAACAAATACAAATCTGCTCATATCTCTTGGAAAAATCTACGTACTGAAAGTTGGATCTTAAAGACAATTTAAGAGGACATTTATATAGTTTATGATGTTGGGGACAAAAAAACTAACAGTGGATGATCACTGACCATGGACAATAATTTCAATACATTTACTTTTAGACCATTAAGCTAACTGATTCACTTATAGACACCTGTTTTTTGTTGTAAATAGGTGTATATTGCTTCATTTAATCTAAATTTTTGCCATTAAATATTCACATTTACTACCTGTGTTATAGTGAATCTTTAATATGTTTTATAAGTGTTTGGTTATATAGGGGATCCAAAACTACAAAACATTGACATTGTAAACATGTTTTAATGTGAAAAATCCTGAGTACATATGAGCTTCTGAAATTTAAGTAGATCCTCTTGTCCTTCAAACACAAGCTACTTAAAATGAAGATTTTTTGGCAATGTAATATATGACAGGTCAACCAGTTCATCAATTTTCCTTACATTTTGACAGCATTAACATGTGTGCCTATTTGAAATATGGGACAAAAGAAGAGAAAGAAGAGGCCTCACTGCTAACAATTTGCAGCCATGCATCTTAACACAATGTTTGAGCCACAGCAAGACATCATATTTTCAGAGAGTCCATTACGCTTGCTTAATTAAACAGATGTGATTAGGCAGAGCTGAAGTCAAGCAAGTGCTTTTCTGATAAGGATTCCTTCATGAGAGGACTCGCCTGGCTAAGCTTTATTAGCCATTGCTGCTAAAGAGAACTATAGTGTCCTGGGTTAAAAGAAGAAAGCACACTAAGAGCTAATCATATGTCTCTTTATGAACTACATGTTGCCACATATCAAAATGCCTCGTTGCCTTTGCTGTAATCCTCTTAGTCATATAATTTGTGTATTTTTATCAATTAACATGAGACTGAAATTGCTGTATGCTGTCTAATTCATAACCCGCGCTCTATATCACAAAGTTTCTTTCTTTTTTTGTACAAAAGGATTTTCCTGCATCTTTTTCTACTCTTCTTAAGCAGCTCATTGCAGATTTATGACCTGATCCAAGCAGATCCCATGTAATTCAAGATAAAGGTTAGTCACGTCTAATGAAAGCACCCAAAACCACATGGTAATTCCTAAAATTCCATTGTGGGGTTCCAGTTGCGGAGCTTCAAAAATGAGTTGGGAAGCTTGGCTGCCATCAAGCAAGCACAAGATCTACAAGAACGGACAAATCACTAAGCCGTGTCCCTCACTTCTCTCTCTCTAATGGAAAATTAGAAATACTTTGGCAAGGATTGACGTGTACACAGTATATTTACCCTTTGTTGAGGAACCAAGTAGTTCAGCTGTTCTGCATAATTACATAGGGCCACGGGATGTAACCATGGCAACATCTGTCGGCATCAGGGCACACCTGTGTTGATCGGGTTTGGGGGGGTGCGGAGGAGGAGCAGGATGGAGAGGAAACTAGCTTCATTAAGACCATCAAAACACTTCAGCGCAGCATTTAAGATGTGACTCAATAATTAACATTTGTCCAAGAGAAGCATTTTTGTACAAAAGAGAATGATACAGAATCAGGGAAGATGGGGGTGTGTGTTTTGTGAGGCTACAGTGTCAGCTGGAGAGCCTCTCCAGAATATTCTACATGCTGTCATACAGCACTTCTGGTGCAACCTAAGGGTCCATAAGCGTAGGGTCTGAGTCTGGTGCTCAGGCCAAGATAAGAAGACAATACAACCCTCTGAAGTGGCAAATAGGATTACAATAGAAGGCTGTTTGAGTGGCAGTGTGCACCTGTAGAGATTGTGATACTGTCACCTGCAATATATCACATAGGACAATATTTAACATAAATATGAGCTCTTTGGTTCCTCCCTTCCAATATTCTTCTGAGAATGAGGCATGTAAATCACTCTATTATTTTTCAGTATTTTTATAAATGTGATCATTTTAATTTACAGTCATAACAGGATATTATGGTGTGGAATGAACTTGGACTGAGATGTCACATGTCAGGGTTTGCTGCATGTAAAAATAAGTGAGTACACCAGTCACTTGTAACAGAGTACAAAACCATCATCATCATGGGCATAGGACCAAAAGGGCATCATAATAAGGTACCAGGTAAAGGATGTTCGCATCTCAGAAACCACTAACTTTGTGGGATGTAAAGTTGCTGTAGTGAAGGTGTACTGAGAATGGACTTATTGTATATTGAGTACTACCTATCAGTATGACAGTGATGACACCAGCCATTTATGCCAGAATGGAAAGACAGCTACAGTAAGTGGTGCAAAGCAATCATCACACCACAGTGGAACAGATAACCTCTTTAATTAATACAGGAGCAAAAAGGACAGTGTCAGGGATCACCATTAAGTGAAAACCCCACCCTCCTATTGATGTTTGTTGCTTGGACCCCCCACATCTCAGACTGAAGTTCTTTTGCTGAGGTTCTTTCCTAGCAGTGCCCCTCACTATTACTGTGTTTAACTATTACTTATTTCTGTGTTATGTTTGTATATCACTAGTTTATCCCTCCCACCATAGCCTCATCTGTGCTTTGTTTTTTTATGTTTTTCATGTGCTGTCCTGTTGCCACATGCTTTTGTCTATGTTGTCCATGTGTTATGTCTCCACCCCTAGCCAAGTCATGTCTTGTTCATCATATAGACTGGCCACTAATCCCATGTCTAATTAAGTTTGCTATAAAGCCTTCCTAGTGTTTTACAGTCCTCATCCATCATTGTTTGTTCTTCAAGTCATATCATGTCATTCATAGATGTAGTCTTTCAATTTTCATCAATAAAGCCTTGTTTTGGATACCACACTACATCTGTCTCCTGCTGCCACAACACCCAATGACATAGAGGAACCACCTGTAATATGTAATTTAGAAGAGGATCATTATTAATGTGACAATCATATTTACAAACCTTATGTCCTCATAAGATGGTAGAAGAAGGAAACACATTCCTAATTCACTGCCCTGGTGATAAAGTCAAGATGTAACAAAAAAAAACAAATTCAATTTCTATTGAAAGTTTTTAAACTTTGTTAGTTTTTGTTGAATAAAAATATATGTTAAACATCCATAAAAATAGCAATGCAGGAGGGTGAGATGCCCATGAGGAAGACATACACTGCAGTAGGACCTACACTCACTGCTACAAAGTGGACAAAAAAGGAAACTCACACCTGCTTTTAGTTGTATAAAACTTCATTTTATCTCAGTTTTTACCAATTTATGTTCACACTGACAAACTGTTTTAACAGTTTCAATCTTTAAAATGCTGAAAATTAAAATCTGATTTTATGTTTTTATGTTTTTTTGGGTGATGCTGATATAGTACATCAAACTAACCTACATTCTTCCCCTGCTGACTTCAGTTACTGATGTTACAACACTCCCCTCTTTCCTCCCCACCAACACCTGTGTGGTCCCGGTCCTGTTGTCTGGAGGTAAGCTCCAACTCCTGCCTTCCTTCTACTCAACAGGATCAGGTATGACGTAATGTTCCGAGACCCAGGCCCATGACAGGGCTTATGCTGCAAGCAAGTGCTTTTCTGATAAGGATTCCTTCATGAGAGGACTCGCCTGGCTAAGCTTTATTAGCCATTGCTGCTAAAGAGAACTATAGTGTCCTGGGTTAAAAGAAGAAAGCACACTAAAAGCTGCAAGCCTTATTAATTACTAACACATATAACCAATCAAATAATTTCAGTAAAATCTTTGCCATTCTGATTTCCTAACTCTTCTTGAATGAATGAATGTTACACTTATATAGCACCTTTCTCAAACCCAAGGACATTCCATGACAGAAATATATGTGATGTTCCCAAGACTCCAAAATATAAAAAGAATTTATTACAACTAATTTTGGAGAGTTTCTGCAAATGTTTACACAATGTAAATGGCAGAAAAAGAAATAAATTTTACTAGAAAAAACTTTTACAGGGAGCACTGTCTCTTGTAACAAGTGGAAAACATCTGACTAAAGAACAGAATCCATGAGTTTCAATTACGTTTTTGTGTTGAAGACTTATTCTCTTTCTTCTTTCCAACCCATTAATCCTCTGATATTCCATGTTGCTTTTGACAGCCACTCTGCGACACTCTACAGAAAGCAATGGGGGATCCCTTCTCTCTGCCAGAGAGAGAGGCAGCCCTGGCTCCGCCTCGTTTCCCAAGAGACTGTGACAGAAGTCAGTAATTGCCGCCGCCTCGGACGACTTCATTAAGTGTGGTGTTGGTGTGTGCGGCTGTACTGCCAACAGCTATTACATGGTTACCATTTTGACAGGTGGGGGCCTGCACCCTCCACAGCTCCAGGCCCCACAGTCTTGGGGACTCACGGGGTAGCCCTATCATCAGTCATTCTGCTGTCATTAGCCGGTAATGATTTGATTATTTTGCAGATGAATCAAGGCATAAATCTCTTTCACAAACATTTCCTCCATGTATTAATCAAAAGCATTAGGCCATGAGCAGCCAGAGGAGCAGGAAAGCATCATGACTGAATTAAAGAACACCAAATACTTAAATCTTAAAACTTCAAATTGTTTTTTAAATCTTCAACATGTGGTTCCAAGTGCAGAACCTTAATTGGGGTAAAATCTCTTCATTAATTGGAGGTTTTATAACCTCTCTTCATACTCACAATTTTCCTTAAAAAATGACAACCATTCATTGACAGGTGCTTTACTTCTAAGGCCTTGCACCAAAGAACCCAATTAAGGCTTTTAAGCCCCCACTTTTAAAGCTTGATTCTCTTTTTGCTCAGAATATGGACCAATTAATAACTCTGAGAAGGATGTTTGAAAAGTTCAAGACTGCAGTAGTGTGTATTGTATGCAATAAACAACTTTTATTTAACAACTGTCATGAAATATAACACTTTGCTTATAAAATATGTGAGATTTCTGTGAAATTATGGAAAATGTCCCACAAATTTGTTAGGGCCATAGTCATAGTCATACCCAAGCAAAAAATAGATATATATCAGCTTAAAATGGTTAGCTTGTATACCCAAATCAAACCAAATCTCCCCGTTATCAATCAAATAACCCAAAGAAGAACCTTTTTAGCAATTCTTAAAGCCCCAGGTATATTTCATCATTATCTCTGACTGTTGAATATCCTAGAAATTTAATTTGACCCTGAATGTGGCCATTGCAGTTGATGTATGAGGTGCTATTCAATATATGCATATAACTATATGACTAGAAAACACCTTTTTGAATCCCTAAACAATCATTCAGAATCTTTCAAAGCTTTTTTTAAAGAATCACCCACTGACAAGGTCTTTAGGACTCAAAAATGGCAAATTCATCATAAAGTTTGTACATTAACATACACAGAAAGTTAAGAATGTTCTTCTTGGCTTCATCCAAAGTTTTGCCTCTGACAGTATGGATGAATAGTTTGAAGTCAATGTCAATCAATGAATTACACAATGTCACTCGCATCTGCACACTGGCAGTAAAGATTTACAGAGTTTTTGAATTTCGCCACTTGCCATTCATCTGAGGAATGTGAAGGCTTTGAAGCTGGCCTCCATCCCCAACGACCCAATGAGCACCTCCAGCAAACACATTCCTTTCATCCCTCCCAGAATGCACCATGACACAAAATAGCCCCTTGTTGAAGACATATCATACCCAGCCACCACTCTGGGAGCCATTTGAGGCAACGGGCTGGTGCCAGGCGCTCTGGGTTGGCCGAGGAACCCGGGAGGATGGGGTTTGGGGAGGGATGTACTGTCTCTACAGGCCAGTAAGCCCCAAGGCCCTGCAACCCCCCCCAAGCCCCCCAAGCCTTGAAAACATGGCGAATTGTGAGCAAGCTTGGCAGTGGCTCACCGTTCGCCTTAGGTCTGTCACAGCTCAAAAAGACAGCCGGCACTTGCCCAGATATGCAGTGAGAGCGGCCCAGCAACGTTGGGGGAGCGTGTCTTTGGGTTCATCTGGATTGGCGTCGATAAGCGACGGCCGCGTCTCCTTAGCGTATCGCTGCGCCACACCGTGTGACGGCTCGAGTGGAAGGAGGTGCTCGGGGGGCTTCATGGGCCGAGTCACTGCAGGCCAAGCTTCTGCATGCCAACACTGGACACTGCCATACCAGCACAGGATGCCATTCTTCAGCTGCTCCGCTATGCCTCGGCAGGCTAGCTCAAAGTCCTCAGCTCAGTGGCAGGAGTATGTCACCGGCGGCACTGGCGCCAAACACTGGCTCCAGCCACACTATCGGTTAAAACAGCAGGCCTGAGTTTGGTGAGCTTATCTGTAGTGTTTAGCAGCTCTTTAGAGGCATAGAAATGGAAGAGTTTCTACTATATAAGTGATAACTTAGCCCAAAGTGTGCACTTCCAAATAAATGTGCCTACTTTAATGTTTTGCTGCAAGTGGTCACCTTATCATTAACTTATGTTTACTACAGCAGCTCGTGTATTGTTAGAAACATTATGAATCAAATTTGGTTAATTTTCAGTTATAAACCCTAATGCTTACTCTAATTCCAATTTTATTCTCAACTCATAAGCTAAACTTAATGTTTACATATTTTTCCAATTACTCAAGATGTAGTCAATCAACCATGACATGTCTAGAGTCCTCATT
The DNA here is from genome assembly GCA_036984385.1 of Crenuchus spilurus. Lineage (NCBI taxonomy): Eukaryota > Metazoa > Chordata > Actinopteri > Characiformes > Crenuchidae > Crenuchus > Crenuchus spilurus. The sequence continues at coordinate 9,427 of BRDA01026700.1, forward strand.
TTGCTTCTTTAGTTGCTGTATGGCTAACATTGCTAACAAACACTCGAACTCAATAGTCACCAAAATTATCTGTGGTGTCAAAATTCACCACCAAAACAACTTTCAACCCATTTCCAGATCTTAATTAGAATCTCACAGACAGAAAACCATTTTAGTGACAGTTATGTGACTATTGGTTTCTAGTGTTTGTTAGCAAAGCCTTACAGTTTCAGTTTTAAATGAAAATTTGCTGAATTGGGAAATCTGATTTCTGTATGGAGCATTCTTTGAACACTAAGATTGTTTTTAACCATCAACATAAAAAGTCACTACATTGCATGAGACAGGAACATATTTGTGAATTTTAAACCACTTTTTACATAATGTTTTTTTTCCTCAGTGCTCCTTCAGCCTTTAAGGTTAGGCTAGGAAATACCCACAGAAACCTAAGAGGGGAGAAGAGGGCTGACATGAGAACCACAGATAGAAACATGCCTAAACTTCAGGTAAGGTCAGATTCTTCCCGTCATCATACAGTTCTTATAAACCAGTGGTTTAAAATAAACCGCTTTATTTAAACAGGAGATTAATGAACTAATCTTAGGTTTATAAGTTTTAGGTCATTGATATCACATCATTTAACAGATAGTTCAACATAATAATATGTTTATCTGCAGTATATTTGTATTAATATTACTAAGAAATAAAATTATAAATTGAATTATACCATAGAGATGAGAAATACTATTTTAATTATATTATTATAGGCCCCGAGTGGTTCAGTGGGCAAAGACGCTACCACTATGACCTGAGGATTGCGAGTTTGAATGTAAGTGTGGCACATCCAGTCAAATAAACATATTGGCTTGAAGAAAGTCCACATTCACCCAAAAATCATATTTACATAATTTTTCACCATACCATACAGTTAATCAGCCAAAGTTCAAATTTTGTTTCTTTACATTTACATTTACATTAGATTTACATTTTAACTGTTGAACTGTGACAAGCACAGGTATTCAGTTGTTTTCAAGTCAAGGTTGCTGAGTCAAAATGTGGCTTCCACCCAACGTTTATTTTCTCATTTGTACTTAAACTATTTTACATTCTAGCATGCACTGTAGGATTTAACAGATTATAAGCATCAATCTTAGCCATTACTCTGGGCCTAAACCTTCCTCAAGTTTTAATTTATGAATTCAAGAAGTCTTGAGTCATCTACTAGGAATGCAAAATAGGGACTATTTTTGAAGTCTGAAACAGTCCAAAATATGATATATACAGTGTTCTACAGAATTTAAAGAAAGCAATGGTACTTTAAACAGTACTGAACATGTCGACTCTGAAGTTCACAGGTTTGTAAAAAAAATTGCAAATTGCACTACGCTGTAATTTTAGACACTGAAACTGAAAGCCAGCCTCTCAGTTCTGTTGATGTCTTTCAAGAAGGTAACATCTTTTACCAGTGTTGTTAAAGTCGTAGTGGAAAGAAAAGGCATGACTGACTTCAGGTAAGCTGTAGGAGTACAGAAACATAACCCACCACATCAGAGGGTAAAAACACCAGACATTAATTCAATACCGTGAGTTTGGTGACTAAATCCAGAACTGCAAAAGTCATTGTAGTGGTGCGAAAAATTAGATATGACACGCGTCGGATTCCCCTAATTACAGTAAATTGATTTCAGTATGTTCTCACGTTTTGGTAGACTGTGAGAATCATGTACCAGGACGTAGTCTCATTTAAAAGTCAGTTTTGAGTCTGAAAACGGGAAATACTTTACCTATTTGGTTGTGAGCCTTTTTAATTCACTGGTTCTTGGCATCTGATCGTTGTCTGGCAACCATCAAGAATGTTTACTGCGGAAATTGTGAGAAGTCACAATAATTGTGCTGCCATGTGATGTCATCAGCCGTCAAAAACAACAGCTCTGTTGTTGACCTGCAAATGGACGTTCCAAGACGGAAGGACACAAAGCGTTCCGTATAAATTTTGCCTAAGCAACTAGATTCCATATCTTGTTGTTTCTCATACTCAGGTTAGTGGATTAACAACCTGAAAATGGAAAAACACACCGAAGGAGTCTGGATAGACACATTGGCTTCTACTAGAGCAAACACTGATGCTCTAAAAATGAATGGCCACTGAAAGCAATATTTGGGGTTCCTCAGCTTGCCACAGTGGAGGAACCCTTATGGAACCACCAGGATCACTTTTTCAAAGAAGTTGTTCTCTGAGGACCTTAAGAAACCTAGAACTGAAGCATTGTGCTTGGAACCCATGATGTAGTTTAGGTTTAGGAGAGTCTAAACTATTAATGGTCTAAACTATTAACGGTCCCTGCAGTAACCATTTTATATTGATGTATTAAAGCACCTAAAGTTTTTCAGTTCTTCAGCCCATTGGATATTCAAAGCGCCTTTAGTTCTTGTACTACCGAAGACTGTTCAGAACAGTTTTGATTAATCAGGATACATAATAGAGTTCTTTGCCTCCACTTTATCCATTATTTTTGTATAATGGGATACACTGAAGGCAGTTATCATTTATTTATTTACTATCTGTACTGTACTGCAATTTTTATGTTTGTTTTATATTATTTTAGTTGTTGTACTTTATGTCTATATTTAATATATATTTATATTATATAATACTATAAAATACATTTTTTCATTTTTTTATTAAGCATTTTTAATACTTTTATTTACCATTTTATTTTGGAATATTTTTAATGACTTTTTAATTGTAAAAGCAATTTGAGCTGTATTTATAACATATGAAAATGGCAATATACATAAGTTATTATTATTATTATTATTATTATTATTATTATCTCTCACATGCCTGATCTTGAATTATAGTACATATCTCAATAAAGTCTCACATCATGCTTGTTTACATAACTGATTTTCTAAAGGCAAAAACCTCAAAATTAACATTTCTCATCTAAGACTCCAAGAGTCTTATTAGTTTTGGTGCTTGGAATGATTATAGTAACTTTTATTTGGACTGGACGTATCTCATATCTCCTTCTTGTCTTGTACTATTTCTCAATTTGTGCTTGTCTCCTGAGACAGCAAAGAGCAACATTTGAGCAATAATGGTTTTGACCTCAGCGGTGCAGGTTTGTAGATTACAGGTGATAAACAAGTTAGTCTGCGTGCTGAAGCAAGAATATTCTATATAATCTAACCACACAAACAGAAATAGAAAGGGTTTATTCATTTCAGAGAGCAAACACAAATGAGTCTATTCAGAGCTTGATTGTGACTAAAGGGAGAGTCATCATTCGGAAAATGATGTGCATGTAAACATGGTAAGCAGTGAGCTGACGTTTACTTGTGTACAAAGCCTACAGGTGTGAGTGTGATTTTGTTTCCATGTTACAGTCCTATTTTAGACACAAGCACTTCTCTTCAAACTTTGAAATCGATTTAGTCCAAATCTCATGAAGTGAAGGAAATCACAACTCATCTTTCCACAACAGTGACCGTAATGCCATACCATGGCTTGAAAGTATCTTAACCTCTGCAAAGAAAAACATTTTGATGTCTTCTGAAATATTGCACAGCGGGGAAATTGATTGAAGTCAAGCTTGAGTCTTGAGTCTGGACATAACATGAACTGCTTGTATTCTCAGCCAGAACATTATGATAAAGTGAACAACGTTGATATGTAACAGTGGTTCATGTGAAGGTCTGGGCTGTATTAACACAGGGCTGTGAAGAAATGATTGAACATGATGAATGCTGAAGAAATGGGCAGGTGTGAAGCCCTAAAAGACAACGGGTGGGTAGTTATGTCCAGATGACTGGGTTGGAATAACAAGGCTTGAGTGGCTGCTCCTGGTCAGTACCTGCAACAGTGGCCACCAAATTCATCAGATCTACTGGTACAACAAGTTTCTCACAACAGCACCTCACAACATACAGGAACTGCTGCTAATCTACCAAGAACATACCAGATACCAAAGTTCAACTTCAGAGATCTTGCAGAGTGCAGAGCTGTTGTTTTTTGTGGTTTGAGGTGGACCAACATCATATTAAGCATGTTAATGGATTGGTCTTAATGTATGTAGCAGCTTGGACTTTTAGCAGTTCTTGTCAGGATCTTTGGGGGTAGGGCGTGGGGTATTGGGGGGTTGTGGTAGAGTGTGGTCTGGTATCTGGTTCTTAGTTTAGATTTAGGTCGGGTCAGAGTTAAGTGAAGCTAATTCAGCTAGTAAGTCTGAGGGAGGCTAATGAAACCTGATGAGCTTTATATTTAACTCCAAACTTATAGAAAATAGTAATAATGTTTACAACAACAACAACAACAACAATGTTTATCTTTATGTTAAAGCACTCTTTGAGCTGCATTTATGTATGAAAGGTGCTATATAAATAATAATAATAATAATGATGATGATGATGATGATGATGATGATTATTATTATTATTGTTATTATTATTTATATAGCACCTTTCATACATAAATGCAGCTCAAATGGTGCTTTAACATAAAGAAAGAGGTAAAACTTAAAATACAAAGTTTATAAAATGAAATTTTAAATAAAAACAATAAAAATCTGCATAGTTATAAAATAATGAGAATTATTTGATAAAAATTATACACAAAAATATTAAATAAAATGTAATAGAACTATAAAATGAAATTATAGAATAATAATTTGCATAGATATAAAATAATCAAAATTATTTAATTAAAAATAAACATGATAAAAAATGAAAACATAATTGGTAAATAAAATTTAAAAAAAGAATTAAAATAATTGCTTATATTGGGTGTCTTCTTACCATATTTATCTGAGTTTGGGTTTATGCTGATGGGGACACTCAATTTCAATGTAACTGAGATCCACAAGAAGGGTAAGTAAAGATCCAAAGTAGAAAATGAAGTAATATTAATCACAAAGTGTAAGTTACTAAGACCAGGGGGTGTAGGAGGAGGTGCAAGACAGCATTAATCCAATGAACTTGACATCTCTGTAACAATGATAACATACATACACACACTATGACCTGAAGACAATGACAGACAAGGACTGAAACACTGGGGCAGCTTTTAAATCACCCTTAATCATGGCATGAGATGAGATAAGATAGGGCTGTTAACAGACAAGACACAGGTGCATATAATGAAACATGACATGACATGATTTGACTGTGAGATGTGGACGAGAGGTGATGTGGATGTACACAGACAGAACATAGTGAGTTGCCACCACGTACACACACACAGAACATATAACAGACATAGACAAGGCAGGGGGGCATGGTCAGGGACGTGGCACAATCACACTTGATTCACACTACAGGATTTAAAAAATCCTAAATAATGTTGAAAATGTGAGACACCCCAGACATAATGATATTTTCCACAGATTTCTCAGTCCTTGATCATTGTTAGTCATAAACATGCCAACAAAACACAATCTACCCTGAATTGAAACACAAAACACTTTACAAGTAACACACCCAAGAAATGAGTCTGAAAACTTTGTGAGAGTTTCTCGCAAACTACTATATCATGAGAGTTGTTCATGAACCACATGTAAAGAAACATGGAGGATGACAGGAAACCATTGCAATGCAAGTTGTGTTTGCTTTCTCCTCAGAAAAAAAGCCATGAAAACTACTACAGGATAATGAATCATAAATACTGAACGTGTTTTATATCTATGATTCACAATCAGGGTACCTTTGACTGCAATGGGAGATTAGAAGGGTAAAGACTAGATTACTGACACCCCACTCTACAGGATAATCTAGGTAGATAGTTGCGATCACCCTGAAATTGGGAGACCTTTTACAATTATCGGGATAGTAAGTAAAGTAAGAATGGTCACACTTTTATACACTTTACTGACTTACATCTGTATTAAGCATTCCTAAATAACTGATCAGTTTTCAGAATGATCTGCATTATTGATATAAGATTACTAAGTGCTAACACCAAATTTTGTTGAGTATAAATAAATTAAGACTTTATTTCACAAGAACATGAGTGGTATTTGAGGATCATGAATAAGAGCATTGTTCATGATGTTGCAGATGCTGCATTACATTAATATTGATAAAGTGCTTTTTACTGTTAATTCATCATGTACTGACACATTACTTAACCATTTAATGAGGCTTAATACAGTCATACATACTGGTAAGAGATGTAACCTTATTGTAAAGGGCAAAAACCCATTGTATAGAAACCAGTACACATTTTCAAGAAATCTGTACAGTTGGCTGTTGAAAACCACAAGCTATGGTTGACACCTTCGCAAGTGCATCTTTCATTCCAACACCCTTGTGAAGACTCTCTCTAAAAATTACTCTAAATTTCATTTTTCCATTTTCATCTTTAATAGACATGAGCAGTGGTTTCTAATACATACGTCTTCATTTCATTTTTTAAGGACTTTCTTTCATAATGACAAAACCAGAGACACCAGGAAACTAGAGCATCAACAGTGCAGATCTGTAAATTGACTCATTCATTTCTGAAAACTACATTTATAGTGTGATAAGGGAAAAATACACAGGACAAAGAAGACTGAATGTTTAAAGGACATTTATACATTTTCATATTCTTTTATTCACAACCAAATATTTTTTTTATTGTTTTGTTAATAACCAGAATGTTAAATAGAACCAGAGACGTTATAAATGAGGGTGGTCATTGGTTGGAATATGAATGGAAACGCTTTCAACACTCAATATGGTGTCTGTTTGCTGAGAAAGTCCCGACTTGCAAGAAAACGCTAATCAGCTTGCTGGTTACGCTGTATGCGGTAAAGCCTCCCCTTGTTGTGTAGAATTGAGGCAGAGCTCAAAAACATGTTTTTACGCATTACTGAACAAAGTGCTACATAGAGAGAACTTGTTTGAAATAGTCATTTGACCTTAAATTTGGAGAATTTTGGTCTTTACCCATTCAGACACAGAGGAATCTAGTCTTAGAAATAATTGCCCAAATCTAAGAAATTACCATCAATATACAACCCCAATTCCAAAAATGTTGGGATGCTGTGTAAAGTGTAAATAAATGTAAATGAAAACAGAATGCGATGATCTCATAGACCCATATGTTATTCCGAATAGAACACATATGTTGAAAGTGAGACATTTTACCATTATTGATGGCAGCAAAACATCTCAAAACAGTTGGACGAGCAATTTGCAACTAAGTCACATGACTGTCTATAAAAATAGCATTTAGAGAGGCAGCATCTCTCAGAAGCAAAGATGGGCATAGGTTCCCAAATTAGCGAAAAACTGCATCTACAAATGTGGAACTTTGCAAAAGACTTTGAGTGTCCCATCATCTAACATACATAATATCATCAAAATATTCAGAAAATCTGGAGAAATCCATGTGCACCAGGGACAAGGCTGAAATTCAATATTGGATGCTTATAATCTTCGGGCCTTTATGTGGCTCTGCATTAAAAACAGACATAATCATGTACTGGAAATCACTGCATGGGCTTAGGAACCCTTCCAGAAATCATTGTCTGGGAGCATAATTTGAAATGCAATCCACAAATGCAAGCTAAAGCTGTGTCATGCAAAGAAGAAGAAATATGTCAACATAATCTAGAAATGCCAATGTTTTCTATGGGCCAAAGCTCATTTAAAATGGACTGAGGCAAAATGGAAAACTATTCTTTTTGGGGAAAATGTCCTGCTTACTCAAGAGGAGAGGGACCATCCATCTTGTTATCAATGCACAGTTTAAAAGCCTGCATTTCTGATGGTATGGGGTGGAAGTAGTGTATATGGCATATGAAGCTTATACATCTGGAAAAGCTCTATCAATGCTAAACCATATATAGAGGTTTTAGACCACCATGTCCTACCATTCAAACAATGTCTTTATCAGGTAAGGCCTTACAAGACAATACTAAACCACATACTGCATCCATCACAACAGCATGGCTTTTTCTCTTTCAGGTAAGGCCTGCTTGCTGTCCAGACCACATTTGGCACATAATGGAATGAAAAATCCAACAAAGAAGACCCCGGAATGTACAGCAGCTAGAATGCTACACCATACAAAAATGTGACAACATTCTTCTTCCAAAACACCAACAGTTGGTCTCCACACTTCCCAAATGTTTAGACTTCTGTTAAAAAAAAACAAGATGCTACACAGTGGTAGACATTTCCCTGTCCCAACTTTTTTGAGATGTGTTCCTGCCATCAAGTTCTAAGTGAGTTAATATTTTTCAAGAAATGGTAAAATGTCTCACTTTCAACTTTTGATATGTGTTCTATGTTCTACTGTGAATACAATACGGGTCTATGAGATTTGCAAATCACTGCATTCTGTCTTTATTTACATATAAATATGGTATTTTGCAGCAAGGTAAGTTATTCTCAGACTTTTGAACACTATGTCTAAAAATATGAAAAACTATGAAGAGCTTTCTTTTTTGTTAAAAGCTAGTCAGAGAGCCATGCCTCATCAGAATGAAAGTGACCATTATTCACCCTCTCTCTTTCTTCAGCAGAGCCACCAGGGAGGAGCAATTACATGTACCCACAGAGAACATGGCAGGTCTAATAAGAAACGTAAGTAGAGAAAGAATCAATTAAAGCGCTGCTGACCCTGGGTGAACATGGCCCTGCTTGTTGAACAAGGCTGCCCGCAGGCCATGTCCAATTTTGCTAAATGAGAACCAAGTGAAAAAAAGACCTGTATGCAAAATGATACAGCAGATAAGGTCTATTTATTATCACTGCTTACTAAAGTTGGAAAACATTAAGACCAAATTCTGAGATGAAGTGAATAAAAAATACCTCAGCAGCGGATGTAAAGCTCTGGGACATATTAGTTGGTAGAAAATCAGTGGACAGGTTGGATTTGGGAAAAATGGTCAGGCGTGAAGATCTGAAACACTTTAACAAGGTCCAAATCATTCTGGCTAGATGACTATTTCCGAACATCTCTGAAGTGGCAAGGCATGTGGAGTGCTACCAGTGATGTCAGTAATGCGTTACTTAGTAACAAGTTACTCTAATCTGACTATTTTTTTCAGTAACGAGTACTCTAACGCGTTATTATTTCCAATCCAATAATCAGATTAAAGTTACTTACCCAAGTCACTGTGCGTTAATATTTTTATCATTTTCCTTAGTAAAATGATATATTTTATATATATATTTTTTTTTATTTTATTTTCCTTCTTGCGGGATAGTGACACAAATGTAAACAATGGAGGGAAGGGTTATCAAACAAAAACGCTGGCTACAGTCTTCCACAGCAAACTTCTCCTACTCACTCATTAAAACAAAACAGTGTTTTTCTTAAAGAGACAGTAACCCTTTATACTAACACTGCAGTACTACACTATGAACTAACACATAAGAAACATTAATTTATCTAGTTTAAACCAAAATATTACAAAAACTGTCTCAATGCAATCAAAATATCTTAAACCAAAAATAAAAAAAAATTAATTACTGCTAAATACACAAAGTATTGGCTAAACTGGTTGTCATTTTTATGTGGAGGTGGCGGGGGGTGTTGTCTGCAGCTGCTGAATGTAACTAATAAAGTAACTTGTAATCTAACTTAGTTACTTTTAAAATCAAGCAATCAGTAAAGTTACTACGTTACTTTTTAAAGGAGTAATCAGTAATCAGATTACTTTTTCAATGTAACTATGCCATCACTGAGTGTTACTAATCAATAGTGGTCAATACCTATCAACGGCCTTCAAATTCCCCAGATCTCAGTCTGAGAATCATGGATATGCTGCAATGATCTGCAATGAGTCCACCTTATACTGTAGCTTACAAGACTTAAAGGATATGTTGGCTATGTCTTGGAGCCAGACCCATAGGACATCTTCTGAGGTCTTTATAAAGTCCATCAGGTGCTACAGGATGCCTTCATAAGTTTTGAAGGGTCTATGCCTCCACTGTTTTGGTGGGACAAGGAGGACCAGTAGCATATTAAGCTCACTAGCAAATTGGTCTTAATGTTTTTAGTTAGTTCTTAGTGTTATAAAACTACTTTGGGTGTTCTGCAATGTTGGTGCAAAGCTGTGTTATTGCAGTATAAAATGACCCCCACACACCCTTGCCAAATGAGTAAGAAGGTACGTAGCGAGAGTACGCCAGTACCTTACTCCCCCTGAACCTGAAAGTAGCATGAATCACTAGTGATAAAATGTGACATCAGCTGAATTTCATTCTCAGTGGCATTTCAGTCATGACATGACATGAAGTGGTTCAATAATATATGTTTTACAAGGACTGAAGGATTGCTCAACGGAGAACCCTGCTCTCAGCTGTGGAAAGCGTTCAAGTGTGTTGCCTAATTGGATGGTTAGATGGATTTGTATTTGCCATGTTTGCATGCACGGAGAGCCGACAAACGAGTGACAAACGTTCAGACAGCAGTATTCCGTGTGGAACGCTGCAGAGAATTCCCCAGCTTTCATGCAAAATGGCCCAGACTAAAAGAACACCTGAGTTAGAACGCTGAGGAAATAGCGAACACACCCGTGAGAGAGGAGAGCGGCTAATGGAAAGTTTTGATTGTCTCAGTTGTGAGGCATTTAAGAAAACAATTTATACACTGAATTAAAGAGTGCGTACAGTCCACCTAATTTGGCTGTAATTAAACAGTCAGCTCTAAATGCTGTGTTCGGACACCAAATGGTCGCATGTGCCGAAACGTGCAGTCCCAAGATATTAAGACCAAAATAAAGTTAGCCCCATGAGAGGACACCAGCATCAGATGACAGCTGATGGCTTCTGAAAGACAATTACATTTTCAATTAGGAGAGCATCTGACTACTGTGTCAACTTGAAGAAAGAGTCAGAGATGCTGCTTAATTAATTTAGCATATATAAACATATAAAGAGAGAGAAAGTGAAAGATAAATACACACAAACACATATATCTATATATACACAATAATAGCAGAATATTATGACCATCTATCTAATAGCGGGAATAACTACCTTTGGCTCAGATAACAGTAGCGAGACATCGACCCTGACACGCTCCTCATTGCTCCCGTGTTCATTATAGAGGTTAACTGGTCCACTGTGGTGAGTTGATTGCTCTGTACCACTCACTGGAGTCATCATTCCACTCTGGCATCAATGGCCCATGGGACACCACTGTCATGAAGTTCATTCTCAGGGGAACATTCACTAGTGGAGCTTTAGAACATCCTGCAAAGGGAGCGCTTTCCAAGATGCTACCATCCTTCATCTGGTACTGTATTATCATGCCCTTTTGGACATCAGTCAAATCTCATCCTTTGCCCATGACAATTTTGCTAAAACTGATTGGTGTGCTCGCTTATATATATATATATATATATATATATATATATATATATATATATATATATATATATATATATACACACACACAGTCATATCACAATATTGTAACTACCCCTGGTCCTGTATTCCTGTAGCAGTATTTCATGTGTTAACTTTACTGAATAATTCAATTCTTAAATGCAAAACCTACATTGACTCAATATCATAGTGCAGCACTCTGCTATAATAGAATTGCATCAATTTGTGAGACACTAAAAGAAAAACTAAACACTAAAGAACTGCTCAGTGTAAACCGTTGAGTCCTGACAGCAGTATCTTTTGTTAGGAATCCAATATTTCCTCAAATGTGCAAGTGCATTTGTTTAGAAGACCTTGCACTGTCTGAATTTCATACATTCAATTAGTGAGCGTCTATTAATTTGTCGCTAATATCACAGCCCGCCCTGTTTTTTAATTGAGCCGGCTGTGGAGCCATGTGCAAGGGAGAGGACGTGAGAGGGAGCGTCTGATAATTTACCAAGCCGCTCTCCACCTGGGTTTCATCCAAACTTGAGGTCGAAGGTCAGACAAATCTGTACCATAATTATTGACAGGCAGATGCTATAGAATCATTTATGGTAATGCAATCACAGTAAATGCCTCTGTGTTCCTTGGGAAAAAGCAAGGGGGTGGGGAAGAGGCGCAAGAGCAATGTTTGGTTAATTCGGTAAAAAAGTCACTCCACAGAAGCACGCTGAGCATGCATTTGCAGGGTGGATTCAGGACAAGAGCCTCGACCTTGGTGACTCTCCTGGTGGCCTGCATTTACTGATGAGCTCACAAGCACTTCCTACCACCCGAAAAAGGAAAATAACCCCATCTCCACCACAACTGGGCCCTAAGACGCCCAATATCAGTGGCTAAAATGGGAATGATCCATTTATAGTTGCTTTTACATACTGCTGTAAGACTCCCATATCTGTCTCTTGAAATGTGTCAGGAATTACAGCCTCCCAAATTCCAAAAACATGCATTAACCCCCTCCTTAGGTGCCACCACTCTTTTTCCGCTCACGAGGCTAAATATCGCAGCGAAACACGGCTCTTTCGAAGGCAGCAACCTGGCAACCGGACGAGAACAGCCCGGCGCCGGGAAGAAAGCATGCGTGTTATCATGCGCACACATGTGGCCTGTGTAAAGATTAAGCCGTATTCATCCCTGGCTGCCTCCACTCCCTGCCTCAGTCCATCACAAGATATGGCACCGGTTCAGCCAAGCTAGCAGGAGAGGTGCCACCGATTTCTCACGCTTCCCCAAAACAGCGGGCCCGGAGATCCTGAGGTGTGGTAACTACCAGGCACCCAAATATTAACCACCAAACCCCCCTAAAACACATCACAACCCGACAATCAGCACCCCCGCGGCCCGGCATTTCAAATCTGTCTACAACTTCTGGTACCAAGCTAACAACATTCCCGGTGCCCAAAAATATTAACAATCCATGTCTGGAATTCCCTGATTCATCTCTTTGGGGAAAGCTTGTGTTTTCCCCCGTCTTTTTTCATTCTGTCTGAGAAGATGTTTTGCTTGACTGCTGCTAGTGAGCCAGCAAGCTAGTGCTGTGCATCGTCTTCATTTATTGCCTGCATTTCTGGATGCTTCTGAACGCATCCTCAGCCTGTGTGGGGATCAAGAGGGTACCTCGGACTCAGAGAGAAGGCTTACACCACCGGAGCTGCTCTGGGGGCCCTCAGAATGCTAAGCTGCTAATAATTCCTGCTGTTCGCTAAAAAAGGCAAGCAACAAAGAGCACACAAAGTGATGAAAGCTGTGTAGACGGTAATAGTGAGCCTATAAGGACAATGGATGGCGGCCTTTCACAAAGGAGGCTCCACCAGTGGGACGGACTATTAGGCCTTAGTTCTTTTAGCCCAAAATCCTGATTAGCGACAGAAGCGGGGGATGTAGCCAAGCTAAAAAGCGGCTGAAATGTTCCTGGAAGATGACATCTTTTGCATGAAAACGGATGCAATGGTGGATGAATGCTATGCTGTCAGCGCTGCATATTTAACCATAATAAAGAATGTCCCATTCTTTGCTCATTTGCACCCCAGCTTCATAAATGTTAAAAATACCCACCTTGACATTTGCTGAAGCATATTGCTCCTAGAGGGCTTTTGCACCAGTTCAACCCAATTAAATCAAAAGAAACTTCCACAACTGGAATACAACAATTAGGCACAAGTTGAGGTATATAAAAGCTGATGTTATAAACTCTGCTTGACTCGTCTGAGCTGCTAACTCATTCCTGTAGATAATCACACTGTGTATTTAAAAGGATTCGCCTTGACGAGGCTGCACTTGTCTACCCCATCTCCATCAAACCAGGATGGCCAAACGGCAGCAGGAAGCTGCTGATTTTTTCCTTACGTCACTCATTTTGATTTAATAAATAAAGTAAATAAATAAATATAGGCCCCTACTCACTGGTGCAGTATATTAGCCATAATTTATGTTTATCATCTCTTGTACCCCAGATGACTTCAACAAACCATTTAACACTTAAGTTAGCGCACAGCTTCACCGCTTAATAGCTATTCTGCTTGAAGGAGCGCTGTAAAGATTTTAAATCATTTCTTTGGGCAAACACTAATGAATAATGTCACAGTAACAACTGTCCAGAAGGGACTGCAAAGACCAGTGGTAATTACAGAGAGAGAGAGAGAGAGAGAGAGAGAGAGAGAGAGAGAGAGAGAGAGAGAAGGCATAATATGTATTGTTTGACTCTCAATACCAATATACATAGTGAATTTATACATATTTTATGTTACAAATGTATATTTAATGAAAAATGACAATTGTTACAATATTATCTATCTATCCATCCATCCAGGCAAAACAGTACAATATAATAACATTATATATATATATATATATATACAGTGTGTGTGTGTGTGTGTGTGTGTGTATACATTTTTCATAAAATTATGTCAACATATACAACATATATATGCAAATATTGTGATACTGCCAAAAACTGATATTAGCTAATATTAATAGCATCATTGAGTATTAACATTCTCTATATTATAACTGTATTATAATGCTTATGGTTGCAGTGTGTAAATCAGGATCAGCAGTGCTATAAGTCTGAATGCTGCTACGCTGTTAAATTTTGAATAAAGTAATTAGACGAGTTCAGTTTCCCTGTTTTCTGTTCAGGTGCATTTAACCTTATGATATTAACTGAATGATCAGAATTCCAAATGGAAATGAATGATAATCATTTAATGCTGAGAGCACCATAATACAGATTTTTTTAAATCCTCGGTAGTGGGGAGTGGGTGGTGTTGGTGGTGTTGATGGGGGTGCCGTGTTGTGTTGTCTGTGGATAAATATCACAGCCCCAGACTGTGCGTGCTGACACAAGCGCTGTATTAAGGAATTCTCCTCTCCAGCCCACATTTGTACAGTCAATTACACTCCAGATCACGGCTTATTTACTCCCTCTTTCCATAAACCTGATTGCTCTTTGAATAAAAGCACTTAAACGATCATTTTCCCGTGGACAGTTATTATGGGAATTATTCACGTTTTGAAAAGTACTCGTGCCGGAGTCAAATGGAAAATGTACCTGAGAGTAGAAATCATTTTTTATTGGACATGTTCAGATGGAAAGAGCATGCATATAGAGGTTTGTTATGTTTGATTCATGTCATTTCATCAGGACCTAATTGCTGCATGTCCTTCCTGACATGCATCATATTAAGAAGTTAACAGCCGCAGAGTGGGGCAACTGCAGAGGGTCAGATCTGACTAATGATTCCTGATGGCTTCCAGATTCACCACACTCAAGAAAGGATGGCCAATTTGGGTAAAATATTATGATTCTTTAAGGTACAGTACTGTGTTAAAGATGTAATCCAGTGAACTCATTAATTACATTTATCTGTGTGTGCTTGTATGTGACGCTTCTCAAACATTGTGTAAACCAACACATTCATACTGAACTTCACTAGTTATTGATTTAATGTTATTAGTATTTGGTCTAAAAACACTTGCTTTGTTGATGCAGCTCTTTAAATCAATTTTGGGGTATAAAACTTTTGCACAGTGCAGGATTTTCACAATATAAAATATGTATCACAATGTTTCTTTTTTATAATCTTTCTTGAACAAAAAATGAGCAAAATGCATCAATAAAAACATTAAAGTAACTATTTAAAAAGCAACTGTGAGGTGCTGTATTAGGCATTTCTTGTTAAAAGCCTTGGTTAAAGAGTTTATCAGTGGAGTGTCTATTTTTTACATTTTACACGTCTCCTCAATGTTGAAACTCCTGATTCTGGACAGCATTAAAATTACTACAGGAGCTGAGAGTTTCTGGGAGGCTGTATTGTTTATGAACCTCACGTGATATGTGAGTTTGTCCTTTAATAAGCTGGTATTATTCTTTAATAAGTCTGTGTTATTCTTTAATATTCCTGTATTATTATTTATAAAGCATGTGTTATTCTTTGATAAACCTGTATTATTTTTTAATGAACTGATATATGCTGTATCTCATCTTTCTCATGAATTTTAGCTCCACTTAATGCTCCCCAAGGTAGCATATGGAGTGGAAGATTTTCCATCCAGACAAAGAATATTAAGTGACTCTTCAAAAGCTTTCATATTTTAGTGAAGATTTTTCGGGGATCCATGCATTAAAAGCCTAAATAGTTACTATAAGAGGAAAAGCAAAAGTCTACGAGACTACATCTGCCTGGAAAATCATGAAGATTTGTATCCAGACAGGACTAAAATGATCAGATGAGCTCTGAGTTAGATAAAAAAAAACCAGACATAAATAAAATCACAGAGAAGTTCCTGTAAAATAAGAAATTGCTTCAGCACCCCATGTAAATTTAGCCTAATCTGAAATAAGATTGAGAAATTAAACCAGAACATCAGAGTACTACCACTTCTCTTTTAGAAAAAAAGACAAGGGGTCTTTTTCTGACCTAAGATGCATATCTCAACTGAAAAATGGCACTGCTTATAGAGTAACAGTATCCTCATCACAGCACTGGTATATTGGGATCTACACAGAACACATATATAAAACCTTCTGTTGTACAGCACAGCACTTCCAGCAGACAGACACAAGCCCTTCCATCCAAGTACTAACCGGACCCAGACCTGCTTAGCATCAGGGGACCTGTATTTTATGTTGTGCTAAGTGTTATGGCTGATGATTGCTGTTTCGTGGTAATGAATCCAGTTCAAATAAGACTCTAACCTGTTTGCACTAGCTGAGATAATTCTCTTAATGGAATCAAAGCACTGTTGTACCTCATTCTGGATAATAGTGTCTGCTAACTATGCTGTAAATGACTAAGAAATAAAACTATTCAAATAAAAAAATTCTCACATAATTATTTAGCCCCACTCCCTCACCCACAATCCCCTTTTAAGTGAAACCCTTAGGTCCCAACCCCCTTGATATTTTCTTTTATAATTTGACCACTGACTATATCCGTGTGCATAATCTGTGCAGTTATTCAGTATTGTACATGTGCTGGCATCGCCTGACACACTCCGAAAAACATATTTAAAGCAATTTATCACAATAATGATAGCATATGCTCACATTGCCCACTCCTACACACAAAAAACGGAAGTACTGTTAATAAACTGGGCCAAAAAGCAGACTTTCACAGCTGATTATGGGCTTGTCGGTGAGAAAGTCCACGGTAAGCTCCGGGTTCCTCGTTCCACCTTGCCGAAGCGTGTGAAGGTGGACTAAATTTAATTACAGCCTCAGAAATCCATTTGGCAAATATTTCAAGGTGCAACGCGAGCCCAGAAATGGCAAACAGGACTGGCAGAGGCACACAGCGGCTGCAGCCGCTCGGTAATCCACCAAGAGAGGAGAAGCAAATGACTGCGTTTATTCTCTACACATGCTCTCTATCCCCTCATCTGTTTGTTCTGACACATTTACAAAAAAAAAATAAAGAGAACCAGGGAAAAAAACATGCATCTGCCCAGCAAATATTTCAAATAATGCATCCCCCTCCGTCGCTCTTGTCCTGTCTATGTAGTTGTTTACAGCTGAAAGCTGAGCGTTTTTGCCAAAAACCCACACGTTCACAAACACCCCTCTTTAAGACTCGGTTATTTGTTAATTTAAAATAAATAAATAAATAAATAAACACTTTTTGTATGTTTTAAAGAATCACATTCAAGTGGGACACGTGCTTTGTCCTTACTGCAAAGAGTGGTATTTTGGCTGGTATAGAATAGTGCATAACACCGCTGACCCTTTAAGGGTTTGAGCCCTGGTTTGGGCAGTCACATGGCATTATAGCAAGAAGAGTCCATGGGCTAGACTCATAATGCAGCAATCACCTATAAATGCGACAAGATTAGAGTTGTAAGTTGCTCTTTATAAACATCTGCAAAATGCATAAATGTAAATTTAAAATAACTGAATAGAAGGAGTTCTCATGACCCCCGTTGCAGTCCTCATGCTTGTGTTTTTGTTCCCCATGTGTTTTTTGTTTACTTCCACGTCATGTCTCTGTGCCCCTGCCTTGTCACGTTATCTTGTCTGGTTGATGTTCTGCAACCATCTCATATCATCATACAACCCTGCTTGTGCATTCCCCTTTGATTATGCACTGTATGTTATTTAAGCTTCAAGTTTTTGTCAGTCATTGAATGTTTGTACGGGTTTGTCAATATTATTGTAGGTTAGTCAATGTCAGGTTTATGCTTGTGTATGTAGGTCACGTCTCATCTTTGTTTTGATTTGGTAGTCACCAGTGTTTTGGTTTCTTAGTTGTGTTTGTACAATAAAATTTTTTGTTTGGATTCCACCCCTGCATCCTGACTCCTCCATACCCCCCCCCCCCACACACACACACCTCAATAAATGCCTCAGTATCTCCTCAGAAAGAATCAGGTTAACACCTCAGTCTCACATATCTAGAAAACATATCTAAGAAAAGGTCCCATCGTACAGTCAGACTGCGGTGTGCAACATTTCATCATGCAATAGTGATAGCACAGAATCAGAATCACAGCATTTTTGTAATGTTAAAGTATATTCAGGCCTCAAGATGACTGCTGAATTGTACTTTTGATAATTTTTACATATAGACCTCCATATACAGTATTATATCTATTTCCATGTCTATACAAAAATGGTACTACCTTCATAGTATTGTTTAAAATACCATAATTAATTTTTGTATTGGTATGTTGGTACATTTTTACAAATTACTACTATGATGGAAGCATCATGGTATTTTTGATAAGTGTAATGCAAAATTCTCTATTAAAAATTAAACTCACATCTGTGATCAATAAATGTTTAAATACCAATACATTTTGTCATATATACTCACTGGATCCTCCTAATTACAAGATCATCAAGTAGTCAAAATATGAATAATGCTACGTTCAAGCTAGCACTATTGAATGTGAGGTCTGGCATCAATTCCTCACATTCAGAGATTCTTTACTTTCTTATTTTCTAAATTACACACAAAACAGGGGTCATATAAAAGCTGAACCCTCTTCTTTTTTACTCAAGTTGTTCACTTCTGATTAAAATCTTAATTTGTTCACTTAGAAAAGGTGTTGAATAAGGGTTGATCTTAAATCACAAATCTGTGTTATGACACAAACCTATATATAATGTCCCTTCAGTGCTGTGCAGCCTAAAAAATAATTTCTAAGAAAAAAAATTTAAAAGATTTTTTCAAAGTGTGTTATTATATTATTGGGTGACCAGATCTGAGGTGATGGAAAAGAGGACACCATAGCGGGGGGGTGGGGGGTGGGGGGTGGAATAAAATTGATATTTTATTAATAATAACTAGTTACTACTAAAATATACTAATAATAACTATTAAACGTTATGAATAATAAAGTAATAAAAATTTATGTTAATCATTAATAACATATTAATACATTATTACATATTATTTATGAATAATAAACTGTTCAAAGCATGTAGCATAAAATTATCACCCAATCCTTTTCAGTCAACTTCACTTCAGTTCATTATCACCAATGTTACACATATGTTTGGGCTGTATGGTCAATAGATTTTATTTACACAGAATTATACCTCATTTTTAAGTAAAAATAAGCAGAAATTCTTAATTATTTAGAAAATAGTTACACTTAGAGGCATGTAAATAGATGGCTTATCACAGACTGGTAGACACACACAGAGAGACACACACTCAAATGTAAATATTAATT